>JABJVR010000016.1:62358-77554 GCA_025773905.1 Chitala chitala
CCTATGTGCTCTGGGATGGGCTCCAGGTTTCCCCATGACCCTCACCAGGAATAAGTGGTTAAGATAATGGATGGATGATTTTAATTGAATGAGATTGAGAAATGTGCTTCCTAGACTCTACTTGCAGTTAGGAAGACATGCAGGGGCTCTGTGCAGAACACGTGTTTGAGGTGAACTGATATGAGTTAGTCATTAATTTACTGTTCGGTCTCATTTTATTAGAGGAGGACAAGCTCCTCCATGTATTCCCAGTGTAAGACGTGGCCCATGTGCGTCTGTCAGGACAGGCAAATGGAACAATGAAGTCACCGCTAGAACACATGTCACAAAGTCACATTAACGTGGCTCATTAATCCCAGAAACCACTGACAATTCTGGATTCTGTCTGAACCTGATTTTGTTAAATCTGAGAGAAAAAAGACTTCAGTCTGTGACATTAGACTTTAATTCCATCCTCCTAATATGTAAAAGTATTATGTACCAGAAGCATTACTTTCATGTTCGTACAAACTGAGGCCATTTAGATGGAGCAGTAGATGGGTAAGCAGCATGAGTAGTAAGCAGACATGGAAACATGCCTTATTTTCATGTATCACTTGTTAGTTTTGAGGTTGACCCTTTGTGTACTTTCACGCTTCATGCTATCTCCACTCTCTGTGGAGCCTTTTATGTAAGCGGCCTTTCAATAAACATCTGTTAGAGGATGGTTAGGAAAAAAAAAAAGTAAAAGTATGATTCTACTGATACAAGTTAAATAACCTCCCATTTATTTTGAGATTAAAAAGCTCGGTTGCTGAGTCTAGAACTTCAGGATGATGAATCCAGCATGTTTAATCTTCTATGTTCTGGCAGTAATTAGTATCCAGAAGACCATTCACCATCCTGGAACATATGGCCTGCATTTCCAGTGTTCTGACAGCTGACAAAGTACAAAGTTAATTAGCTCCCTTCCGCAATCTGAAATCTACAAACAATGTTACTCTGACAACCTTACTGAATGCCGAGACACTGACATTAACCAAGTGAAACCTGTGATCAGGACTATATTGGACATTAACCAAGTGAAACCTGTGATCAGGACTATATTGGACATTAACCAAGTGAAACCTGTGATCACGACTATATTTGACATTAACCAAGTGAAACCTGTGATCAAGAGTATATTGCATGCTAAAAGACTGCCTGGTGGCTCAATGGGTAGAACATCAGGCTAGGATGTATGAAGTCTTCTCATTTGAGCCAGGTGTGTCCTTTAGCATGACACTCAGCACTAGCTCCCTGGGCACTGCATGTGGCTGGCAGCCCACTGCTCCCCTCAGGGGTTGGTTTAAATGCAGACTAGTAATTTCCCTCTGGGTTACTAAAGTACTGTTTAGAAGGAAAAGAACAGTGTGACCTGAGGAATAAGCAAGAGCCTAATTTTGTAGTTCAACAATGGAAATCTCGTTCCACATGCAGCTTTACAGTTGTCATGAATGTACCCAATCACTTTACAGCTTGACTTTGCTACAAAAAAGCGCTGTTGCTTTTACTGTATTTCATTTATTGCTGAGAGTAGACTTGAATACAGATCATGTTCATAGCTTTTCATTCTTATGGACGTTTTAACAGGTAGGAGAGAGAGGTGCTGAGAAGTGGACTTTGTAATTCAATGTAGACACATAGTGATGAATGTATCACTACACAAACTTGTATAGGATTCTCGAATGTAATTCCAAGACATATAGAGAACTGCTTAGACATTTGGAATGTAATGTCTGACATGTTAACATGTGTCATGTGTATGTGACAGTTATACTGAGGAATAATGCCATGGCTCATGACAGCAATAGTGTGGCAGTTGATTTGTCAGTTTTTATATCAGTTAGAGTATTAGCTCTTCTGTTCTAGCATTTTGTGTAAGAGAGTAGAGTCCCCAAATATCACGGTATTGTACATAAAATCCCACACACATAGAGCAGTACTGTATGTTAATCCACACAGATACAGAGCCCTGCTGTATGTAAATCCACAGAGACACACAGAGTCCTGCTGTATGTAAATCCACAGAGACACACAGAGTCCTGCTGTATGTAAATCCACATAGATACACAGAGTCCTGCTGTATGTAAATCCACACAGACACATAGAATACTGCTGTATCTAAATAGATGTGCTATTGTATGGGACACTGGCCTCTGAACTGAGACAAAAGGGATTCAAAACTATAAGGTTTGAACATAGAGCAATAGCTAAAACTACTGAATAGCAAATTTAACAGTCATAGTTTTCCATTACATCAATATTTGATAATAACTAATGGGACAGTTGTTTAAAGATTGAGTGGAGATTGAGTTCTAAATTGCACATGCCAGTGTATGTTTGTTCAGCAAATGAAGCACACTGTTTGTGACCTGTACTTACACTGTAGGTCAGTCAAAGAACGGGCTCTGAAGAATGTGCAAATTAAATGGTCTTCATTAACATTTCCTCTTTGGCATTCACGCAGAGCTCGACCCGGTGTTTCATGTGTCTGTCTTTAGTCGGCTACCTTCCTCGAGAAGGGCGAACGCTTTCCTCTAGGGAGCTGCCAGAGGTCATTAGCAAAACTCCCAGCAGTCTCTCATTCAGGAATGTGACCTTTTTGCCTGCCGTGGCTCACTCTGAGCAGCGACTGGGTGAGTACGTTCACCACAGACATGGTAAGGCTGCAGCAAGTGGCCATTGCAAACCTGGAAATCTGATATGCAAGACCAGCCATTACAGAGGCATTTACAAATTATAGTTTGCCATGTGAACAGACCTGAAGCTAAATGGGTATGCTTTTTTCACAGCATTCTAGTCCTTTCTTATTTCACTGTATTGACACCACCAGGTCTACCTCAGGATGGTACATCCAGTACTGTTGATTTCATTTGTATACACTGTGAGAAACATTTTGGTCATGCACTTTCTTACTGTCCTCAAATATCTTTGAATGGATTTTACTGTAATTTCAGTGAAAGGACAGAAAGTGTTTCTCCTAAGGGGATGTGTCACACAGAAATATAACCAGCTCAACACCAAGTTCTCACATTGTCACACACTCCCTGTAACATTCTAAGCTTTATGCAGTCTTTGCTGCCATTTTGTCCAGGGTTTGTCCCTGCAATGAACAGAGGCCAACTGAACTACAATGTATTCCCTGATGGTGGATCCATGTGGTATTTGCATAAATGTTTATTAAAGAAGTTAATACATGCATAATAAGTGCCATCCATATAGCCACCCGTTACTCAACCACTTATCCTGTACAGGGTTGTGGGTGGGCTGTAGCCAATCCCAGGCAGCCTATGGCAGAAGGCGGGGGGACACCTTGGACAGGATGCCAACAAAATAATTGAAATTGTAATATAAAAATAATTTGCATGAACAAAATACAAAGATCCCTTTGCATTGAAAACAGTATCATATGCAAAGACAAAATCTAATTGAACAAATTGTTATTTTCAGATTTAGGGTACATCACATGTGAAGGACAATGTAAGGCATGTAGAAGGCGTGATGTAATAGATGAGTCACTGCAGCGGAGCACCAGTAGTGTCAGGCCAGGTGCTGCTGCTGCGGCTGCTGCTGCTGCGGCTGCTGCGGCTGCTGCTGAGGATGCAGGGAATACCCACGTCATTCAGCACAGGCTGCCGTTAGCAGCCCAGATGGCCCTCCTACAGCGGCGGCAGTGTGGACGGAGCGGCCCAGATGGCGTGAGACTACCTAACCCTCAGGTTCTCCAGCACTGCTGACAGGAGACCTATCCGCACTTTCGTGCTAGTGCACTATTTATGTGTACAGTAAGTCCATGTTCCCTTAATGCACAGCTATACCAAGAGTTTGCTGATACTGAGCTGAAGATTCCTCCTCCGTCTCTGGTGGCACCTCAAATTTCTGTAATTTCCTGTTTGGCACTTACTCTGAGATGCCATAGCAACAGTCCCCTCAATACACAGCCCACCCAGACTCTGTCATTCAAAGTATTATTGTTGGATGCGTCCCTCGTTAAGTGAGCCTTAGTGGTTTGCTGCATCTGGTGAAGCAGACTCCATACGAGCACCTATGACATGGGTCGTACAGTGTGGACCCTGCCATAAATCTGTCCGAGATAAAAATGTTTATATACACCTGTCAGTTTTTGGAGTAAAACACAACCTGTAAACCCTTAAAGAAAACCCTGTTTTTATAGCTGAGTTCTATGTAATCACGGTCTTGAGCAGGACAAAACAACATGTAATATCACTGCAATAATACCATTACCATACAAATTGAAGTATAAAATAAAACTGATTCCAATGACTCTGGCCTGAAAATGTATTACTTACAAACTGAATAGCATTTTTGTATATCTGGAAAATGTTTCCCAAAGACATCTGTATTATAGAGAAGTTGTCAACCCCCATGGTATCACATAATTAGTTGAACTGATGTTTGTGTTCTGTCATTCTCTAAAGTATTATTATATCTGCATTAGCTAAAAATAGCTGCTGCAATATGACTGCGACCCACATCATCTGCTTTCCTTCCTCTTTCCACAACCAAACACACACATTTATACATTTGAAGTCTTTGTGCCTCATTAAATCTGCAGCAGTCAGCAGTTTCCCATAGGCGGTCTGACCAAGCCCATATCTACACACTCCAACAACTCAGTGTCCTTAATGCTTTCAGGTTTGTCAAAAGGTCAAGTGTCTCATCTGAATGATCAAACTGCTTTTCCTCTTAAGGCCACATCCTGTGAAGTCTTGAATATGCATCAGCACCACGGTCCCTGACAGCCGTGGGAAATGAGAGCCGTTTGTCTGTGTTGTGAGTGGCAAACTCATATTATTCTAATTACCAAATGTCCACACCAATCCCTGTCCAGTAACTCCAGTACAAAGCAGACAAGCACCTTTTCAACGCCCCTAGTATTTAATTGGTGGAAGTTTAAAAAAAAAAAAAGTCTGGCCTCTGGTTTGTACAAAGGCGATGAATCAAGCTGGCGACAGACGGACAGACTGAGAATTATTTTGGAAATTGCTGGATACATGACTGTCAGTGGGAAACCAAAATGTTGTATGCAACGACTGACCCAAATATCTGGGTTAATCATGGGTTAGCAAATGAGCAGATGATTCCAGGAGGCAAAGAGTTCTGTTGCTGCTGTTGGTGCTGTCATTTCCTTCTCCATCTACACAGCATCTGGCATGGAAGCCAAACAATGGGAGGAAAATTTAGAGAATAGAGTAGCTCTGCTCTTTTAAGCTGGTGTTGGGCACCATCCAGTACTCTTTTCTCGTGCGCTATTTTAGGATGAGAGAATCAGATAGGCGAGCGATGTGTGCGTGTGTCTGAGGTGAGTGTGTACAGTCTGGCGTGGCAGTGGGGGGGGTGTCTGTCGTGCCCACCCTGCTGAGTAGCCTGTCCCTGTCACAGCTGTTCTGGGGAGGGGCAGCTCGGTGGAGCCAGATGAAGCAGCGTTATCAGACCTGTGAGCTGTGAGGGAGGTGCTCAGGCCAGCTGGGTGGAGTGCAGGGAGCTCAGAGGAACCTCTTCAGCAGGCCCATCCACAGACAGGCCTGTCCAAGACTACACAAAGCCTGTAGGTAACTGGGCCAGTGGCAGATTTGGCTTCTGTTTCGCCTCTCTGACTCTCTCAAGATTTTGGCACGAAATCGATCCAAAAGGTGCCCCTGTATTAATCACTATCACTGAGTAACATACTGGCCCTATGAATCTGCCCTTCCGATACTGAGTCAAGTTTCCCTGTAATGCAAGGCAGAACAGAACCATGGGGTTTTACACACAGTTCTGATAACAACACAAGAAGAACAGCAGACCTTAACTTGGTTCTCTATCTATCTGTAAAAATGGACATCGAGTCAGTGGATAATGTAACTGGTAAAGCTCTTTTACTATAAACGCTGTGAAGAAACACACCAAAGGCTGACAACACACATAAGTGACACTTTAATCGTACATGTAAGATGTAAGCATAAGGTGTAAGCATGCAGACTTGTGTGTACACATGCAGATGCTTTGGAGCTCAAGACCTAGAGACAGTGAAGTTAGGATAAAACACAATGCACACTGGTCAGGTGAATTCACATCGGCAGCCCACATTACACATCACTCTCCTTCACATTTCAAACGTATCTCAAATTATGCATGAGTGCAATAAATATTTTTTGTTTTTATTCACTATCCTTCACTGTCAAAAACAATAAAGTCCCTAAAACACTGCAGTTGAATTCTTGGGAGGTGGGGGGTCAAATTGGCTCACACAGTTTAATAGAGCACCTTGTACAGGATGGCTCAGTAGAGTTGGTTTTAGTGATGCTAATTCACAGCAGCTGAAGGGAAGACGTGGCTGCAGGTCCCTGCTGCCAAGAGCTGCCAAGTCTCCACATTCCTATTATGTCATTTCACTTCTTCTCACTTTCCCGTCCTCCGCTCTCAGTGGACTGTTTCCATAGAAATGGGTTCAGACAAAATGATGCATCAAGGTTGCTACAGCTCTTTGTGTGACCTCACTCCAAGACAGAAACTGACATGTATGAGTGGCAAAGTGTTGAAAGGTGAACTGCCTTGAAATTTTTTCAATGATAAATATGTGCTGGTAGCCAGTTTTAGCAACCTGCTTTCTTCCCTTGTTTTCTTCTGTTTCTGTCTTTCTCGGTGAAATTCGGCGCTTGTTTTCACAATGTAGGAGCGTGTTTTGACAGGCTAAGAACGAGTCTATGCTACTCTTATAAGTGGTACAGACACCTTACAAAACAAAGGTACGCACCTTTATCAAGGGCACAACAGTGATTTTCCTGCTAGAATATGAATCTTTTAACCTTTTGATTGTAAGTCTTGCTTTATCAGCTGCAATGCAGCAATAATTCTGTGCTGGCTCTGTAAAATACACAGCTCTGCAGCACACACCAAGCTGACAGAGTGTGCTGGCCTGACAAAGGGTGCTAAAATATTCATCAATACGGTTTTCATTATTTTCCAGACAGCTTCTTCACACTCTGAGAGTGTTCTGATCAAACAGCCCATCATTTGAGAGTGGTGTGAGCTTAGTCATAGCAACGTGGCACAACGTGGCATAACAGACGAGGTTTAACGGCTAGGATATAACACAAGGAACTGACAGTATCTTCTCTCTACACTTAATATTTGCTAGAGCAGTGAGCACCCAGCAGAGTTTGAGAACGCCCTCAGTAAAGGTCACGTTCCACTCTTCCACATGAACACGGCGGTCCACTTCCTGCATAGCTGATTAATATGTGTCTGCGGATCCTTATAATGTGTGCCTGAGGAGAAACACACAGTGCCCTGGACAACAGTAATTTGGGTTTTAGTACTGCAGACACACCACTGCACCTTTGCAGATTAAAGGTCATGCTAAATGGCATCTTCCATCACTTTTATTAATAAACCTGCTTTATTAATAAAAATGGCCCCTTTACCTATATAAATGTGAGGCACATATATGATGATTATTTACTCCATGAATAATACTCAGATGCTGTTCTTTGTTGCAAATAGTGGATCTTGTACTGATAGCAACTGCTTTTACCCCATTTGTTGGCCATGCAGGTACAGCAGCCAGTAGGTCTTCATGGTAATTGAGTGACACCAGAAATAGATCCAAAGTACTCTGATTACACCAATTTTGTTATAAGGAACAAAGCATCAGCACAGTAAGACAGGTAAATGCAAAGTCAGTGAGTGAACATTAATCCAAAAGTGCACTGCAGAAAGGTCAGACATCATATTAGCATTTAAAATGAAAGAACACTGAGACTTGACTACACATAGAAAAACTAGTTTTAAGCAAGGATACGGCCATTTTCTAACAGACCAACCTGGAATATTTGGTTGTTGAGTAGCGGAAAGGCCTGATTCAAGGTCTTCAGGGATAACCTCCTCATCTTGTGTGGATGTCAAACTGGGAACACAAAGCACAGAACAATTTCAAACTAAGTAACCACCTTCCTCTAGTTGTCTATGACTTAAGCTTTGCCCTTTGATAAAATTTCTCTGGCATAATAATTGTAATTAATAAGGGGACAGCAACAGGAGAGGTGTGGAGAGTTGGCATGGGACTACAACTGTCCAAAGAATTCCCCCATTGCCCAATGCGAAAAAACCTACAATAAAGTTAGTGTTAAAAAGTCAGAGCTCAAATGCAGAATCCAGCCTCTAACAACTGCAGTGCTTCCCATTGTTTTTGTCCTTGTTAAACTTGTTGGGTCACAGCCTGAAAATGCGATATGTTAAATATTCCCAGGGTCATTCACACAATATCACCCCGACTTATCAACAGGACTCAGACCACCACCTTTGAATGTAATATTCCGCTGAAAAAAACATTGAATTTCAAAGGCTAAAGATACAAGATTACAACCAATTCTCGCAATAATATGGCATTTTACATTCATCAACATGCAGCTCTGGATAAAATCCGATGTAATACAACTGCTATGAATAATAATTAAATTAACACCTACTGAAACCAACAAGAATTTAAATTAAATTTCATTGCTTAATTATAAATTATATATGCAAAGAAAAGAAATGCAGTTCAGTCATTGAGAGCATATTCCTCTCTGGCTGCGCAAAATGGAGGAATTAGCAGTTAAACAATGAGGTCTGTCCCATGGAAGATCTTGTCAAGATACCAGCGCAGGACATTGGAGACTCTGTACAGTCTGAGCTCACAGACACCAAGACGTTCATCTATATACACCACTAATCAGGAAACACTACTGCAGGACAGCCAGGTGTCTGTGTAGTCTGAGCTCACAGAAACATCAGAACATTCATCTCCATACACCACTAATCAGGTAACAGTACTGCAGGACAGCCAGGTGTCTGTGTAGTCTGAGCTCACAGAGACACTGGAACATGCAGCACTAATCAGATAACAGTACTCCAAGGACAAAATATTTAGAATAGCTCAGTAAATGTAGGATTTCCTGTTAATAATGTCAGAGTTACACAGCTAGATTTAGACTTTATAAATTACTAGTCTAAAGAACTGTGCTCTGTTTAACTCAGGAATTTTAGTTAATCGGAAATGGTTTGACAAAAACACAGCTGCAAAATCCAGGGACTTAGACAACTTAGTCAGATTTATGTGCTAAGTGTGGCAAGTGGCTAATTCTAAGTACAGCACATTAGGTCACAATATACTGTCTTCCCAGCCATGGCAAACAAGCACGCTAAGGAAGATATGTTGTTTAACTGGGCCAGGCAGAGCATCACAGGCTGGAGAAACAGCCTCATAGGGAGAACCCATGATGAGAGGCAATTAGTTACTATGAGCTTTCATTTAATTGCACACCAGAATATCAGAGTCAAGAGGGTACAGGCCTCAACAATGAGTGGAACAGAACCGTCGGAATAGGCCTCAACAATGAGTGGAACAGGACCGTCGGAATAGGCCTCAACAATGAGTGGAACAGGACCGTCGGAATAGGCCTCAACAATGACTGGAACAGGACCGTCAGAATAGGCCTCAACAATGAGTGGAACAGGACCTTCGGAATAGGCCTCAACAATGAGTGGAACAGGACCGTCGGACAGTCACAGCTGAAATCCGTCCATGTCAGAATCCCTTCATGACTTCACTTTCCTCTTTAACTTTTTAAAATATTTACTGTACACCTCTGACTAAATAAAACTCATAACCATAAGAAAATATTGGGGAAGCCCATGTTATTATGAACATTGAAATTAATGTATTTAAAGTGTTTATATTACAAATATAATTGATATAGATATTTTACGGTACTGAATGATAAATAATTAGCAATTTTTTATCTCTACAGCAACAGCCATCCTGGGTTGGGGAGAGAACAAAGTTTAGCCATATAAAGAAACATTGATGTTAATGTCAAACGTCGTCATTTGTAATATATGGACTTAGTTCTTAGTTCAATTAAGAAGGCTAGCATATTATGACAGTTTACCAAATCTACATATTGAATGTATGAAATGGGTGTGCAGTCCGTATTCGGCCAGCAAACTTCAGCACGGCCAGCTCCAGTTGACGAGTTAACTGCATCTCAGAGTCATCCATATGGCTGAAATAAGTGTTTGGGGAGCTGTTAGAGCAGTCGGAAGCCAGCCTCATCTGGCTTGGCAGCGAGACCCGCCCCTTTTTAAATTACACTTCGGTTATAAAACGTTGTAATCTCCCGCATATTATGCTTCGCAGTACTGACCAGCCACACCACTGTCATCAAGTAAAAGCCTTGGTGTTTGTTCAGTTATATAAGCGTATTGTGTTAATGTCACCCCACCATCCCCAGCAGGCTTGCCATCAACCACCAATCGAGACCGGCATTTTTAAAAGCAACCACTAACGAGCATCCGACTGAAATACTGTATTACTTCATCGCACGAACACGCTTATCCGTTGCTAGAATAATGCATTTTGTCTTTTTTTTCCTCCTCCAGGCGTGAGTTTGAGAGGTACCTCGGGACAAGTCATGAGGAAGGTGAGCTGGTCGCCTCGAGTCGCTAGCGGCCGCACCATGTGCAGCGCTGATAAGGAGCGCTCCAGCACGGCTGGCTCCCACGCTTTCGCTTTGACAGCCACGTTCTGTGAGAGACCCGTATGATTAGCTGTCCTTGGAGATCGAGAACTCGCGGGCACCTTCCAGCTGCTATCTCCGTGTTTACCAAACACTATAGCTTTCCAGCTTTTTGCACGTTCACGCATAAAGCCCTTCTAATGTTACGAGGATGAGAAGAGCGATAGCTATGTTCAGCACACGTCCTCAAGTTTCCGCCCCTTCAGAGCTCCCGGCGCACCGCTGCTGTGGTGATCAATAGACATGAAAGGGTTGCTCAGGTTTTAGTCCCAGCTGTGGGAGTCTCTGTGCCCAGCAACCCAGACCAAGCACGCTTCTTCAAGCAAAGCAGTCACAGAGACTGGGATTCACATCCTGCTCATATTTCAAAAATAAACTATCCTCAATGTAAAACTGTTCGACGCTATTATAGTGCTGCCAAGCACGAATATGTTTTAATCGAGATTCATATTTGTATTAACAGATTCAACTGAGTGAAATTATATGTCCATTATCTGGTCATTTTTTTCATATTTTAAATGTAATTGTTTACCTCACAAAGCACAAAAATGCACGACAGTTCAGCATAAAAGCATAATAATGTTTTAGGTGAACTGGCTGTAAAGACTGTGGTGGGTTGCTGCCCCGCCCAGGGTGTCTCCTGCCCTGCGCCCGGTGCCTACTGGAATGGGCTCCAGGCTCCCCGCGACCCTGAATTGGATAAGCAGTATAGTGAATGGATGGATGGATGGCTGTAAAGATAAAGGATTCACACCCTTATGAAAAAGCTCTTGGGAGGGTAGCTCTGCTAGAAATGATTAAATGCTGCCTCCAAGTGGTGAATATGTTTTTTGTGTTTGTAATTCAGCTTTTGTAAAGGCTGTTTTTGTCCAATATCGTTATTACATATAGCAGAGATCTTCAGTTCTGATCCTGGATGGGTGCAGGTTTTTGTTTCAGCCAGGTTCTGCTTTTAATTGAACCTTACTCTCAATTAAACGTTTTTGAATTTTTTTGTATAACTACTTTGTCAGTCCAGAAATTCTCATCAAGCTTTTTTATGTCTTAGACTTACTGATGTTGCTTCTTAACATTTTTAATAGATATGGCATGTTTTTCATCTTTTAATCTATTTCTTGTTAATAATCACTTAAGTCACCTCCTGATTAAACATTTTTGTCATTGGTACCTTTTTGTGCTGTTCATTAGCGATTACAATTTGAATATAATGAATGAGTACTAGTTTCAGTTAAACAGCATGCCTAATTATCCACATATTTCCTACTCTGATTCTGGGACACTGTAATGTGTGATTTATAGTTTGTTGCACATCTTGTAGCACAGCAGCCTCACTTTGAACTTTCTTCATTGTGGCTCTTAAACTCCCTCAGCATTTAATACTTTATCCAACATACCTACAACTATTTGTGCTCAAATGCTTTTTTTGTATATTTAAAATCTTCTTTAAAAATTAATTGAGTCTTTCACGTATCACACTTAGGTTAGTTTCAGCAAACCACGGATCTCCTTTCTGTTTTATATGTGACTTGGGGCACACTACAGAGGTTCCCGACCTTTACTCGCTCGTCACCCCATTTTGATGTCTAAACTTTATTGCCATCCCAGTTGTTTTAAAAGTTTGACAATCCCTTCACGGTCAGATATATTTTTAATAATGATCTGTATATAACAGAACATCTTGGTCTATTGTCGTTGACTTAATATTTGTATTTTGAATTTATGAAATAATTCTTAAAATCTATTTTTACACATTTCCTTGTGACCTAATTTGCATATCAGGTGACCCCAAAGTTGGTAGCCGATTGTTAACTGAGTCTCTGTGCTGCAGGGTCTGTGCACTAAGGATGCTGGGAAGAGCAGCCCAGGCCAGGGACAGAGGGGAGATGATGGCTTGTCCAGCCCAGTTCCCCCTATGCAGTTTCCTGCCTTTGACTGGGAGTGGCAGTCTGGCCCCCCAGGCTCTCAGGAGCTGGAGCTCCGCCTCCCCCGTGTCACCAAGCGCCACCGCAAGCTGCTGCTGAAGAGTACACCCATGGTACGTGCGCACAACTCCTCTGTGCCCCTCAGCACCTGGCACGATGGCTGGCAGAGGCTGTCACGCATTCAGGAAGCCCGGAAGCAGTTGGTTAGGGAAGTGTGTGCCAAGTACAAAGGCCACGGCAGGACAGTCGTCATGCCCCAGCACGTGTCCCGCATTTTTGTGGAGGACCGATACAAGCTGCTGTACTGCGAGGTGCCCAAGGCCGGCTGCTCCAACTGGAAGCGGGTGCTCATGGTACTCGGAGGCCTCGCCACCTCCACACAAGACATCCCACATAATGCTGTACACTATGGCAACCACCTGAGGCGGCTCGACAGCTTTGACCGCCAGGGTATCACCCATCGGCTGGAGACCTACACCAAAGTGCTCTTTGTGCGGGAGCCCTTTGAGAGGCTGGTGTCGGCCTTCCGGGACAAGTTTGAGAACCCCAACACCTACTACCACCCGGTCTTCGGGAGGCCCATCATCTCCAAGTACCGAGCCAATGCCTCACAGACAGCCCTCCGGACCGGCGCCGGCGTCACCTTTGAGGAGTTTGTGCAATACCTGCTGGACGTGCACCGTCCCGTGGGTATGGACATCCACTGGGAGCAGGTGAGCCAGCTGTGCAGCCCCTGTCTGCTGGACTACGACTTCATCGGCAACTTTGAGACCATGGAGGAGGACTCCAACTTCCTCCTGCACAGCATCGGTGCCCCACAGAACCTCACCTTCCCCAGTTTCAAGGACCGGAACCCCCATGCGGAGCGCACCTCTGGCCACTTGACTCACCGCTACTTTGCACAGCTCAACACGTCACACAGGCAGAGGACCTATGACTTCTACTACATGGACTTCCTTATGTTCAACTATTCTAAGCCTTTCAAAGATCTGTACTGAGGCCTGTGTGAGGCTGACTGCACCTGCCATGTTAAATACATCTGGATTTTTCGAAACAGCACAGCTGCCCCTGTCATACTGTAAGAATGCTACAAACTATTCAAATTCATGTATGCAGCATGTGTGACATGAAATCATTACAACAACCTGGGGTCTCTGGAGCCTGACAATCCCTCAAACCTTCAAACACAAAGCCAAACACATTTTTGAAAAGATAAGCTAAAACATATGCTATATATCTGAGAAGCACTGTGGCAGGCAACTTTCAGTTATGCACCTTTAATGCCCCCCTTAGACCATCTAAAATTTTCACAAACAGCAAAATATGGTGTGTTAATTTATCACCAAGGATTATTAATCTAAAAGCTACCGATCAAAGACTGCCCATTTGCTGTATGAAACATCTGAAAACAAAAAGAATTGTCTAAACTCACTCATAGCTCATAAAATGTAAAGGTTTACTATGCTATGATGTGTTTTAAAGACCTACACAGACTTCACCAAGGCAGGCTGGTCCCTGTGTATTACAGATAAATTTACAAACACTCCCATTACCACTACTGGACATATATAGGCGCTTATGTATCTTACATCTAACATCACGTTAAAGCAATTCAAAATTCTCAGCTTTTAGAGGCAAATATATTTTTACACATTTATATAATGGATTTCTGTTTGTCACATGCCTACTGATTTCTCATGTCATTGATTGTTTGATCTGTAGTTTTAGAGAAGTGTACAGTAAAATGTCCACGTTGAGCTCTGTCTTGTTTCAGTCTGCCCAAGGCCCTGTAAATTAAGCTGCAATTCCTGGGCATGCTGGAAGACATCAGCACCCGCTTGGCTAACAAACCAGAGTGTGTATTTGCAGGTGATGGTTAGCAGAGTGCAGGGAGAGGTAAACAGGAGCATGGAGGCTTATGCTCTCCTACTGCAAGACTTTAAGGTATTGGAGAATTCCCCAGGATGGTGGCCAGTGTGTGGAGGGAGTGGGGTGAATGGATCAGCACACTGAGCACATAATGGAGCATGACTGCCTATTCCAACATGAGCAGCTACAACCCAGCCAAAGCCCTGCTATGCTTTGTCACACCTGTCAATGTGATAAAAGGGCAGGGGGAGAAGAGAGGAGACAAACGATGTCTGTCATCCCTGATGGCATCCGTTCACACAGACAGGACAGTACGGGCAAAACGCATACCTCATATTTACAGAGGAGGCCTTTACCTCATCATTTCAGATAGCCTATGAGATATGCTGCAGATTTACCCTAATTACATTGTCCTGTTGATAAATTTCATTTTGATATGTGCAGAAGAGAGTGAGTGGAAATAAGACTCCCAAAAACTTGAAAGAATACCTTAAATGCAACAAAAGAGAACATAATTTAGAGCAACATATTAAACCATTTTAGATTAGGAATATTGCTGATTTTGCATTTCAAAACGATGTAGTCTTTGCACTTATGGTTACCTGGGTCCTGATTCTGTGCTGAATGGTGCTCAGAGCCATTTGTAGAGCAAACAGCGTGTTTTGTGACCTAGGACCAGAGCTAAAGCCCAACACCACACCATTGATCCACCCCCACCCCCTTGCACTTGCATATGAGTGAGTGAGTGTGTGTGTGTGTGTGTGTGTGTGTGTGTGTGTGTGTGTGTGTGTGTGTGTGTGTGGTAATATACATGTATGTATA
>JABJVR010000016.1:89412-124006 GCA_025773905.1 Chitala chitala
GACATAGGCACTATTACCTTACTTTTAAAGACATCTTATCTGCTTATACATAATAATAATAATAATAATAATAATAAACTATTCTGTGCTAAATTTAAATACCTTAGGGACCACTGGTAATCAAAACCGTTGTTTAAAGCCTTTATATAGTTGTATTTAATAGTTTCTTCCTATAACACACTTGTTTCTAACGTCTGGCTTCAGTATGGGTATATGCTGCACGTGTAGATTTATATGAAAGAAGTGTGTTCTAAGAGTGAATGTTATACAGTTATCACTACACGTACATGGGGCAGTGTATGCAGATTGTTTGCAAATAACCGACGTTTGCTCTGCAGAATAAAACAATGTTTACTTGGTGACATGCTACATAAGAATGAGGCTGTACATCCTCACTCAGACCAAGGTCTTCAGCATTCTAGCTCACTTAATTAAACACATGCGTGTAACATTTCAAGTAATGGAATGGCCTATTTTTTCTTCCTGGGTATAAAATCTTTAAATGTCATCTAATCAACACGTTCTTATACAATGTTGTTTGCAGAAGCTGACAAATTGGATCGAGGCAAGAATTCATGTAAAGTCAATGCCCTGTATTACATTACAGTTTACAAATTAATCTAGCAGAAGGAAAAATCTCATAGAGCTCTGTGTGTGGTCTAAATTACGCTACGTAACAGTGATTTCTTTCCCATATTTACTAACCTTGTGCCATGCATAGTAAAACTATTTCATTCGCATGAATTATTATTTCAAAGTTTATGATGGGAGTTAAATATCGACCACCAAGAGAAAACGGTAATACAAAACAATTGTGGATTATTTTGTCCTAATCTACAATTCTTTAACCATCTTTCTAAATGACACATGATCTGAAACCTTCAGGCAAACTTATTATTCATACTAGGTCATGCATTTATGCATACTGTATGTCTCATTTTCAATGTTGCCATTATGACGTCTGGCAAGAGTTGATTCCATTTATTTATTTGTTTGTCTGGCATAATTTTTCTAAATTTGCCAAGGTCAGGAACATTGTAAACATAGGATATATAGAATTGATAAAAATTTGACTTTATGAATCATGTTAATAGGTCTCATAAAAACCACATATAATTACTGAAATCAATAGATTTATAATGAAAAATCAAACTAAATACCCCTCCAGGCATAACAGCAAACACTCAATTTTTCCATCTGTAATATTTAATTAATTTGTCTTATGTAAGACAGTAGTCTACACAAAGAAAAAAAATAATTATAGCTTTATGGTATGGCAAATTAGACACTACCCATGAATTAATTTAAAAAAAGGTGTGTTCAAACACTGTCTATTTAAATGAGTTAATTGTACAGCCTATATGCAGAACATCTCAAGCAAAAACAATGTGATTTTTGACAACATACTAACTCGTTCAGACGATCACAAAGAGAACATTGCTCAGTGGAAAACAGCACGACTATACTCAATTTAGCATGTATACATACATTTGAAATAACATGGGTGTTCACCTCTGCGGTGGCTTTATAGATTCCCGGTTAGTTATCTGTAAGGCGCTTGCAGAGCCGTACAGGTTATGGAAAGGGGTGGCATCCCGCGCTCGCTAATAAATCAGCCCTGCAACAGGACATATTAAACCCAATGGTTTGATCACACGAGGGGAAATTGCGTTTTCACAGGATTTCTTCACAATCACACACTAAATACACTGTAGCGCAGCTTCACATTTGAACTGGCATACTTTGCCCACTTATTTCAATTCCCATTAAACACATATCAATGAAAATAAACAACATTAAGAAGAAAATACTATTCCTAAATATTAGAAAATACACAGTGTCTCACATAGCTCACATGTGTAACTACTGTTCTAAAGAAAGGTTGTTCTTGTGTTCCGGAGATAAATACAGATGAGAAAAAGGTAACTGGATGTTGGTAGTTAAAAAATGAAAAGATGCTTGCGGTTATGTTTGTGTCTAGTTTGTATGACCAATCGTGTCAAGTACGACATATAGGAAATTATAGTTAATATTTAAAAATAATTTAAATGCAAACTTGAGGGCATACCCCGGATTTGTTCAAATATAGCTTTAATTAATATCAGTTATTACAGAAAATACAAGTTAACACACGATCGAGGCCACATACACTACGCACTTACAGCCATTAACGCAGTGTAACACTGAACACACATTTTCGTTTCAGTGAAAACCTCACGGACACAACAGCACTTTAACCGCAATTTACACCTACATACTTTTGGTTCTAATATCAATCGCAACGTTTTACGATATCCACAGCTTCAACTTTTTTTAATATAAGCACTGGTGGGCAACATCCTTCGCTGAACGACATCTGATATGAACTAGGTCAGATGCTTTGCACTGATGCTTCATGTCTCCGCTCATATTTTCACACGCTGGTTGGCGCCAAACATCAAGAAACAAAATAGGAAGCGCTCATGAATGAATACGGACACGCCGCAATTACAACGATCGGCGCTACATCCATTATTTACATCAATTTTGCACGCAAATAAACCGACAGCCAAATAAATAGAATAGAAGAACGGTTTGAACATTTACACTGCAAACAGTTATGCAAGATCGAGGATCATGTGCGTTTTACATTAAGTATTAACCCTCGTCATTATAGGGTTTATAAATTTGCCTTTGTACTACCAAGAAAACAATATTTATAAGTGTTGTTGTCTTATAGCTTTTAAAGAATAAACATTTGCACTAAAAAAATCCAGCAGCAACGTGCTTTCGAGCTTGCCTACTTGTATGAGAAATGTTCACGGCAGACATCTCCATCCAGCCTGTGCTATAATTGAAATGGCGCATTTGGCCGGAGGCAGGCTGTGAGGGCGCTTTTGCAATAGCAGAATGCATGTCGATAGACGTCATTTGGTTTTAATGGCCCACGGGATATTTGGTGTTGCAACACGACACGTTATCAAAAGGACGGGGGGAAATGCCGCATGAAAACTGTTCACGGACATCTGCATATTCAATATCTTAATTTTATACTGATACTTTATCAACAAGTTATACTGTTTCCCCATTATAGCTGTTTGACTCCAAGAGATGACAGAAGCGTGCGCTGCATTACTTATTTGGGAAAGCGAAATTGTATGCCTAGTTGGAAATGCCTGAGGAAATATTACATCAGACGAAATGACAATGATTAAAATCAGTTTTTTTTTTCCACTATGTCTATTGAACGACGTGACACTGGCCTGAACTAAACAACATTAAACCGTTATCCCCCGCATCCTAGAACTTGAACCGTTACGAGGATTGATATTTTTTATGTTGAAGAAAAAATAAGAAAAAAAAATCACCAATGATTTCGTGTAATCGTAATCATCACATCGGAAGGAATATAGTACTTTTTCATCTTGAAATTATCTTGGGCGAGAGAAGGGTTGAGCTAATTGTAGCCTAATCCCTGCCCCAGAGGCGTTTGGAAAGCCGGGAGCAAGAATTCTTTTTTAGCTCTCCTCTGTTATTTAGAGACGGATTATTGGCTTTCTCTTCCCATAACAGAGCCGGCACTTTCATTTTAGCAAAAAGACGGACAAGAAGCTAAAAAATCTCGCAACAGGAGACATTCATTCGCTTCACGTGTATATATTTGAACACTTGCGTAAATAAGGCTGAAAGGGCAAGGAAATAAATTCTTCTATGTTCAAGGTAAGATCACTGCTTGTTTCCTGCGTTGCTTTTGTGGAAACTGTGTGGTGTGAGCAAGTCTACCCAACACTAACTATACTGCTTTAAAGCCACAGCCGCCGTTTAAAAGCAGCCCAGCGCTGTTCGATCCGCGGGTTTAACACCCACTTTAGGCATGTTCTGTATTATGTACCAGAGTGGCGGAACGCAGCAGAATCAGATCGCTCTTAGTTTTAGGAAACTTGTAGTGTTAAGGGAAGGGACATCGCAGCCTTCTGTGAGCAGGGAATGCACCTCGGATCTTTTTGGACTTCTGAAATGTTTGAAACGGTACGGTCGATTTCATAATAGCTACGACGGAGAAATTAAACACTTCGCTATTAATCGAGAGTGTAAACGGAGAGAACGTATATTGCATTTGGGAAGTTTCCTGCACTATCTAAATTATTTTATACGCGCTTTGTAAAGAGGGTGGTTTATAATCCGCGAATCGTACACGCCGTAAATCGGCGTCATACACACCCTTACAATATGAGTTTAACGTTACTGGGGTATCTGTCGGTATGCGATGTTTGCTCTAAATATTTTTTGTGTCAAAGGCATCATTTCTCTGTTGTTGGTATGTGTAAAAGACGCCATATTGTGCAATTGGCACAATTTACCCTTTGGGCACCAGTGTACGGTGAAGAGGGCAGCAGTACTGGAACCGTGTGCTGGTATTGTCTTATTGTCATCAAACGAGCGAATGTTGCATTACGTTCGAGCAAATTAACTTAATTTTGTCACGAGACTATTAGAAACTTTGAAGTTTAGACCCTTTTCGAATTTTGAGAGGCGAACATTTGATAAGAATATAGAGTTTCTAATACAATGCCTAACAAAAGTTATGAAGAATATTATAGTCGCAGCTTCAAAAATCTTTATATTAATTGGTTTGAAGTTTTAAAAACAACTGAAATAAAAGTGACTCGGTCTTGGGTTCAGTGACTTCTCTGTCGGAATCACCTTAGAAAAGTACTGTTCGGTGTGTTGTACTAGTTGTACTCATTTTAAATGTTTTAAATACTAACAAAACCACCCAGTCAGCGAAACCGATAAGGGGTTGTATCGAGGATATAATTTTTGTGACTTTATACAATATATAGGTTTTACTTTCTTTTGCAATAGCTTTTTAATTGTATATGTATATGTTGAATATATATACAGCTACAAGAAAACTTTTAATTTAGAATAACAACTGGTATTCTGGTCGGATGTAGCCTAAAAATATTTATTTTTGTTAGGCGGGCGATTTTAGAAAAGCATGTGTGTGTCAGCCCTCACCTGGCCAAGCCCTGGTACGTGTGTGTGTGTGTGTGTGTGTGTGACGCGTTTGTGCGGAGTACGCTATATTCTTCACACATTACACTGGCTGTTATGCCCGTGGCTGTTAGAATATGCGGGATAGTTTAATACGTTCAAAAGTTCAAAACAACGCCTTCTGAAGTCTCTTTCAGTGCGATCTGAAATGTACAGAGTATTTATTGTACGTATTAAATGAAGAGTGTTCCCGGTGTGTGCATATGCAAGCAGGCAACACCCTGGAAAATCGTGAAGTCCCGCTCAGCCACGGGCGCTTGCCTGGGGCACATGGCTCTATGGATCCGTAACTATTGCTTTTTGTTTGCCTTTTATGGTTACAATGTTAGTTAAGCAAACGAGTTACTTCACAAAGTAAAGATTCTGAAATAATTTAGCTTTGTATATTCTCAGATCGAATCTTAGGGTTTAAAAGTGAGTTGTTGTTTTTTTTCGTGTTGAATACAAAATAAATATCCTGTCTGTAGTAGTTAGTCCAGTACTGCAAATTTATAACTTGCTCTGTATCTGTTGCGAAAATAACAAGTAAAAAGTGTAGAATGTATCAGTTAGATTGGAGTGTAGACAAGTTAGTGTCCGTGCTTTATGCAACCTTTACGCCTCATCTTTCGGCCCAAAACAATTGTTAAGAAATGTAAAATAGATTAGCCACTCATAATTATTATATCATATTATTAATTACTCATAATAATTATAGTATTTGCTACAAAACAATAATTTAATACAGGAAAAGGTGTTCTTTAGACAAATGTAGGTAATTGAATTTGTATGAATCAAGGTTAAGTACATACTACAAGGTTAATTCTTTTAAAGTCTGTGGTTCATGTGTTAAGCTTGGTTGACGCAATTTTAAGATTTAACTGTAACAAAATTATAATTTAGTTGCATAATGACATGTATCATATATATGTATATTACCGTATAGAAACCCAACTGCGTGAATGTAATTTATAAAAGGTATGGGTGCTGTATTATTGTAGGAGCCTATGTAAACTTGTGTATTAGCAGCATTAGTTAGTGTAACGGACAACTGTAGGTGATGGACATTCTGTCAAAACTATCATGAGCTACACACAACCCGTTAATTTAGATGTGTCTAGTTACCAAGGTAAACTTGCCAAAAAGCCCCCGTATCGTTTGTCAGGGGATATTTCACGTCTAACACATAAGCCCACGACCTTTAATTAGAATTTTGCAGTTTGTTTTATCCCCCTAGAGGCTGGCACCTAGCATCTCTGTTTCTGGATCGCTAATAAGCAACCTTCTATTGCACCCTGCGGTCTTATGGAAGAAAAGATGCTAATGCACTTCATTAAAGTTGTGGCAATAATTTGTAAGCTAAATATGCGATCAGGCAGATGTAGAAGCGATCTAATAAGATTCAGAAGTGAGGAAGAGTCAGAAGTTACTCCAAAGGTTCGATACGGTCACATTTCAAAGAAGCGGCTCGGTTTATTTTTTAAGCATTTTCTTACTATCCTACTGACAGGAAGGAAGAAGCATGTCACGCCTGTCTTTGACCCGGTCCCCAGTGTCTCCACTGGCCGCTCAGGGAATCCCTCTACCGGCTCAGCTGACAAAAGCGAATGCACCGGTCCACATCGACGTGGGAGGACACATGTATACGAGCAGCCTGGCCACACTCACCAAGTATCCAGACTCAAGGTAAGGGGGTCATGTTCACCGCATTAGCGTGATGCGGGTCTGCTCAAGACCGTGGGATTTACATGTGCTGTCATTTACGATTTACGAGATAGAACTCATTAATACTGTTAAAGGAAACTTTTTTTTTTTTTAAATACCGTGTTTTTATACACAATGAAACCTATAGTTAAATTACCGTAAATCGTATCCTATTCATTGTGATTAAAGGCAGAGTGATACCTTAAATCTGTTGCGTAGTAAATTTAATTTGAAGAAGACCCTAAGCAAAAGACGGACATAACTATTTTCAATATTGCAGCTGGTTCCTAAAATTATTTTAGCTTTACTAGTTTAATGTTTTACAGAAACAAAGAATTCGTTAAAAGTATTTCAGAGCAAAGGGATCTTTTAAACTAAATATCAGATAGAAACAAGCCTGAAGGGATTACTGAAAATATTCAGTTCCTAGAGTATAGTTCTGCGAATGCAGTGTTCTTCAATATGTATTTGTGTGATTTATATCATAAACCATTAAGCAAGACGTTTTTGCATAACCTTTATGCCTTATTTGTATCTATATTTGACAGTAAGTCTGTGGTATCAGAATACATTTAGCAGTATATTAGGTTTGATTCTGGAGTTCCCATAGGTCTATATTATAACGTTTACAAGTAGTACTGAATGCAAACCATGGCTTTTAAGTATAAGCACATGTCTGCAGCAGTTTAACTTAATCCTTAAACTTTCTGATGTCACTGACAACAGGCAGTTTGATTTTTTGCTCTGTTTAAATTGTCTAATGTGGCCTCCCAGGAGAATATGCGATCTGAGCGTTAGCGGTGTCAGGGAGTGCACTGTAGTGCTCGCAGCATCTGACCTTTATTGTTCTGTGTCTTGATGAAGGTCTGAAGTTGATAGAGGACATCTTGCTGGTTAACTTTAAACAGTGTGTACTCAGGAGGCAGATCAAGGCCCCTTCATTCAAACCAGAGCCCTGTGGGTAACTTGCTCAAAAAAAGTCTGCTTTGCAAAAGCACAGATTTGATTAATTTGATATTACACCACAGGTAAATCACCTGTACAACACAGGGCCAAGGATGCTGACACAAATGTGTCACCTTTACCATTTTTAGTACCAGCTTTAATTTTACATCATTTGTAAATTTGAGGTCACAGTGCAGAGATCCTTTTGAAATCTGACTAGACTAGAGGGACAGCTGAGATCTGATCTCTAAACAGCATGGTGTCAAGATTTTGGCTTAAATGCAGGTCTCAGTGTGAAGTGATTTTTTTTAAATAGATCGCCCGCTCAATTATGCAGGATGTGAAAAGAAACTTAGTCTTATAACTAATGTTGGGGCATTCATCTTCATTGGAGTGCCTGGTGTAGGGAGACAAGAGTCATGAAACATTGATCACACATGGAGCTCTGTGAGGTCGCAGGCTAAAATTCAGTCAGTAGATCGCATAGTGTAGCAGGGAATTTAAAGAATTTAAAGGGCCAGTGAGAACTTTTTTTGTGATTTGTATATGATGTAATTTTCTTCCTTTTTTTAAAGAAATTTTTGGGTATACATACACTGACACACTCTCATTCTTTAGTTTGGTGGTGCATAGAATTTCCTACAAATTGATTTGGACACAACTCGGAGGTCTCTTGAGGGATGAGGAATCAAAGCCCCCTGGCCCCGCCTGTCTTGAAACCTTCTTCTCCCTTTTAATCAGTTAGATGCAGTTGAGAGGCCCCAGACTGACACTTACTGGCTTACAAAATGGCAGTCTATCTGCAGCTGGGTTCGAATCATATGCCACCGAGCACCGCTGGGACTTGGGATCAGAGCCAGTTCCTGTCCCCCAGCCTCGCTCTGTTGGAGGAAGGCAGTCAGGCAGGTGGGCGTGCTGCTCTACCTGTCTGACATGAAAGGACCAAAGCTGAGCAAGTACAGCCTGACTTTCAGATGCTGAACAGGCTCTGGTTCTCTAGCGAATCACCTAAAGGATACAGAGATTAAAAAAAGAGCGCGGGAGAGCGAGGGAGCAGAAGGAAGGAAAAGGAAAGAAAAACAGGCTGCATTTTAATTGCTTTTTTAAAAAGTAGAGATGAAAAACAGAGATGCCCCCAAGCAGTATGGTGAAACTCTAGCTGGAAGAATTGTGAAGCCATATGAGAAAGGACCACCTCGGGTGCAACAGAGAGATGAGTATTGGGGGATTTTTTTTCTAAAGTATTTTGCATCGATTTCCAGACAGAAAGAACTGAAACAGGAGGAGGGCACGTCCTTGCAATGGTGAGACACACACAGTGAGCCAGGTGACCACAGAGAAGTTTGGAGAGCAGATGTTTCTCTCTGTAGCTTCTCTGTGAGGCACAAGGGATCCGGCTTCCTGTACAGTCACATCAGAGAGGTTCTGACAGGTTCACATTTTGGTGGCTTAACAGACACTAAAGAATTGCTCTGTTTTTCTTTTTTTTTTAGGACTTTTGCCTTGAGAATTTGTAGCTACATACACCCATACTGTGAACATGGGGTCTAGACCAATTATGTAGTGCGAATGTGCCAATCAAACACAAAAGCTCAATTTAAAAGGCAGCAGCTGTTTTGTGAGAATTCTTTGCAAACATTCCCACAATGAATGTTTAACTTTGAACCGTATTATTATGTACCATATTAAGAGGTGCCACTGGAGAATAGTTGACAGGATTACAATTTAGCCTCCTTAACATAAGGTAATAAATGTATGACCCAGTGAGTCCTTTGTACGTGACCCAAAATAACCGTGTGGATCAGCACAATTATTTTCACAACAACATTTTTTTGTGTGTGTTAATGTTTACATTTTACTTTTTTTACTTGTTCCATTAGATTACAATTACAGTAGTAAATTGTAACTAGGCCTATAACACTTATTTTTAATTGTTTGTTATCTTGTGTAAGGGAAATATAATCACCTGTTTTGGGCATACTTGTGTTTTCATGCAGGTAAATAGGTGTACTGCATACGAGTGATGGTCACGTGTGTCTTGCTGTGCACAGTTTCAGTGAAGCATCTGGTGTTAAACAGGTTAACAAACCCTTAAAACCCCATTAAGAAATGGGAAATTAAAATGTGTTCTCTCAGTCCAATCAGCATGATTACGCAGGCGTCCGAAATGTGCTCCCAGCTTCGGTTGATGGATAATAACAGCAAGGTCTGATAGGAAGAACAAATGAAAACAGTAATATAATGAGAACAAAGCCGTGAAGCTTGGCGGTCTTCAGCTGAATGCGCCTTGATCAGAGCTTTTGGCCAAACGTGCAAATAATAATTTGCTCATCCCGAGAGTAACTGAGATCAGGCAGCTGAGAACTTGTGGGTCTGAGTGTCTTATTACAACAAACTAGTGGGAAATTAATGGAACGCACCTTTTCATGTTTAGTATTCTTACGGAGAGCGGTATTGCTTTTCTAGTCCTATCTGGGCAGAAGAAGATTGGGATCCAGGACAGGCATTCTTATTCACTTGTTTATTGAGTTTCATGGACACCTCTCACTGCTGGTGCAGGCTGGGCTGAAGTTTGGCTTTGGAGAGCACTCTGTGAAGGCTTCAGGTGTCCGTTTACATCCCATCGATGACTGTAGTGTCATGGAAGGGGACACTTCATTAAGCGTACCTTTAGAGCAGTACACGTTTTGCCTTGTTGTACGAAGGATTTGTCTGACATATATGTTATAAATTTAGATCTGTTGGTGCATTCTGGTAGTGTGTATGCTGTATTATACTTGGGTTGAAACCAAGGAAAATGCTAAAATACTCAAGTACAAGCTTAAAACCAGGTGCTAGAAGTACAGTAGTAATATTTGACATGTAAATGTCATGCATTCTTTATCTATAACATAAAAATTTTAATTCTTTCAGACCTGCAGTACTAGAGTTTTATTCAGCAACAACCCACAGGTCAATCTCCTTTGCCTAATTTGTAATTTAATGTGCTAGTTTAAAAGTATTAAAAAAATCTAAATGAAGCAAACTAGGTTTGAGGATTGCAGAATGGCCAGGATGTCCACGGCTTTGTGTATTACAGTCATCTCAGATGCTGAAGCAGACCACACCACTCTGCAACTTGAACAACTCTGAGCTATTCTATCCAATTCTAAGTACGACAGATGCTGTCTGTACTTCTTAGGAAGTTCACAACACCAGCTTTGGGTTTTCAAGAGCAGCTTTGTGTTTGTATGGGAAATAAGTGGAGTGTAATTACGCTTCAAATTGAAACAGACGCGCCATGTGCCCTTACTTTTCAGAATCAGTCGCTTGTTTAATGGCACAGAGCCCATTGTATTGGACAGTTTGAAGCAGCACTACTTCATTGACCGTGATGGAGAGATATTCCGGTACATTCTCAGCTTCTTGAGAACCTGCAAACTGCTTCTCCCAGATGATTTCAAGGTAAGTCAAAATACGTTCCTGTTTTTCTTGTAATGAGAACCAGAAAATCATGGGCATAACATACAGGCATGTCAGTCTGTTCATTTTTCATTTCTGTGTTTTTCATTTTAAAATGTCCAAGAAATTGTGTTTTTAAAGGATGCATGGAAATTTCTTGGATTTTTGTACTGGTCTTTCAGCTACTCATACCCTCAGTGTATTTACTTACAACCATCTGTTTATTCAGTATTCATTTGCAAAATGTGTACTTTTGGTAATGTAGATTTCAGTGGCACAAGGCCAAAGGGTTAGAATGTAATCTTCCCCTGCATCGGAAATGGACTGAGTGCAGGAGAGGTTTGCTCTGATGGTGAGAAAAGAAAAGAGCCTTTCTTAAACCCGTTGGCAATGATGAGTAGCTAGTGTGTGGCTCCAGTTAGCTCCCAAACCTCAAACCAAGTCTTGGCCGTACAGTAACTAGGTACATTTGTCATATGACAGATGGTGATGGTGTAGCCTGCCTTTCCCAGTGGCTCTTCCGCTGTTCTCTCACGTTCATCAGTCCACCATGGCAGCTACACCATGCAGGAGATAGCTCACATCCTGCTTTAAATGCTTGGTTTAAATGCTACCTTCTTCTCCTGAAGAGCTGCACCAGGGTGTAGGAGAACTGCAGAGACATCATCCGTTCTTTCATCTTCCTTATGTGGCACAAAAGACAAGTCACTTGAACAGTCAGGCCAATGTGTGCAGAAGAGACAGAACTGATTTCCCTCTTTGTGTCAGTTGTCTATACCTTTGGTAGTCATTACAGTTTCGTCCTGAACTAAAGCCACTTAATGGTATAAACCGCTGCCTACTTTAGCATCCAATAAATTTGACTTGCATGGTAGAGCTACTAGCTGGAGTTCTACAGCTACAGCAACAATAAGCTTTTCGTATTTATCGCAGTGCTTCTCCACACACCACGTGGTCCTGTTTGGTAACTCCGCCCCTTTTGACTGATGGCATCTCCAACCAGACATGCAGTGAGCACTATGGCAGGCAGGTACAAAGCTGTGATGTAAGAAGTAAGGATTCAGTGGAAGTTTAGGACTGAGTTAGGAGGCGCAGTAGTGACAGGTATAGGCAAGTATCCTTACAGATGGGCAACGGATGAGATTTCCTGTTATTGCCGGCATAAGTAGCCCAACTCAGAGCCAGTTTAGGGAAGACAGGGCTGTGTCGTATTTCCTTGTGTCCACTGGGCCCTGCCCATCAATGTAGCTTACTCAGCATGTGTGGGTCACTTTGGTCCATCAGACTGGCATACCTAGACATGCACACACACACACACACACACACACACACACACACACACACACACATACACACACATGACTGCACACACACGTACACTCCCAGCTTGTACATCTCAGGCCCCCTGCCTTACGTGCATTCTCAAGACGCAGGTGTATAAACCATACGCAGGCCGATGTCAGCATCACGCAGCAGAGACTGATCACAGCGGCCAGAGAAAAACAGTGTCAGTACTGTCTCTGCCCACCGCATCTGTGCCATCAGCATCTGCTAATTTCCTCGCCTCCTAATCTGTGTGAAGTTGGAAAAAAATGCAAACGCTGTCAGACAGAATTGATCGCGTCCTTATCCGCACGCCATCACGCTTGCCGTGGCTGCGGGGCTAGCCTCCGCCACGGTGCAGTGACAGACGCAGTCCCGCGCAGCTGAATCGATGTGAATGCTAAGGTGGAGCTCTATATGCCACACGTGACATGAGCTTTGCCTCACGTCTGCAGACGGTTCACCTGGTGTGGCTCACACTGACCTCATTACCTTGTATCTCATGACCTTGAGATACAGCTTTGTGGAAGTGGGCACGATTCCTCTAAATCTGTCATGACTCTTGCTGTATACTGTATGAGAGTGAAGTGTTTAAGAATCTTACAGTTAATGATTAAATTGCATTTGAATATCTTCAGTATATAACACTACAAAAACTTTTAAATATAAAACACAAAAAACGGAATTATTTTTTATTTCATAGTACAGTAAATGTGAAGAGCTTCAGCATGCATGTGTTGTTGCGGTACAGAGGTCGGAGGTCGGAGTCAGAACCGGGCGAGTGTGTGAACAGCTGTATCATGATGTTCATTCTTAGTTTTTTGAGTGTTAGTTGGCAATTTTTTTACACGCCGTCTCTGTGCAGTCGGTGGTTCGGCCTTCGATTGTCAGCAGTGTTTGTCCAGAGACATGTTGTCCACCTTTATTAGAAGCAGCATCTTGCTGTAGGTGTAAGCTCTTCAGCTGTAGGCTGGCTCGTGTCAGCCAGAACCGCTTGTAACTGTCTCGCTGTGGGGGACAGTTCAGCTGACAGCAAATCCATAGTGAAGCCGTGCCAGGGGATGGTCATCACGGGGCCTTGTCACACACTAGGTGACACGGTGCCAGCTCTGCCAGGCTCTGGCCTTGTGTACATTAATGCAGTCGATGGTGCCACAGTGCCCACGGGGTCAGCTGTACTGCGAACACGATCATGTTTTCACGGAGCACTCAGTGACCACTGTATGGGACTGAACCATCTGCCTTTGTAATCATTTTCCAGAGGTTGATCACCCTGGAGTGGAAAGCATCTGAATTTCCTATTTGATGTGCTCTAAGTGTAAAAGTGCAGCTTCTGTCCACTTCTTACATATTTCAGACAATAAGCCATTAGTGTCCAGGTAGTTACACATCCACATTTAACTTTAACAAAGGTTAAAGAAGGTGTTCTGGGTGGGGAGAGGGGAAAACGGAACTACAGTTTTGCAGTAGAAAATGTTCATGTGGTTCTTGTTTTCCTGTGCTTTGTCCATGCTGTTTGGGCACTTGGTGGTGACATGAGCCATAGGGGACTGGCCTTGCTGGCAAGAGACTTCAGATACATCTTTCTCTGGAGCTCTGTGGGTCTGTTCCCACTAGTTCAGACTTTCAGGGAGATGTTCAAGGGGTTGGAATTACACTGGATTTTCTTGCCCTTTTGAGGATGACTAATCTGGTGGGCAGAAAGAGCTTGTGTAAATAATGTGTCTGGCTCCTGCCCCTGACCTGTCGAGCATGAGGAGCTGCACTCTGATGCCAGGAAGGCATGTCCCTGCTAAATGTCTGCACAAGATGGGAAGAACGAGTGAAGAGGCAGAATGCCACAATGAAGTAACTCTTCATGTGCAGTCCAGTATAAATATTACAGCATCTTCCTGAGATGAGCAGCTGTATCTAGAAGTATAAGGGGTTTAAACAAAGGGGCACTAAGGAGGTCAGAGCCGCAGATCAGCAGACAGTCTTGTCTGTCTTGGATGGTGTTGTGACCCAGCAGGAATCTGCCACACTTCATCGGAGGCACCATGGAGCTCTCGGTTTTCCACCCAGGGGAGGCCAGTTTTCCACAATTGTGATATAATCTGCCAGACTCGATGATGGTGATGATGATGATGATACCGAAACATGATCACGATTCCTCCTCTTGGATAAGCACAACAGAGAAATCATACTCAAATGTAATTGAAATTCCATAGTTGAACCAAAAGATGAAAATGTCCCCCCCCAATCTGCTTTTTCCACAAACACAACCTCTGCATTCACTTATAATTGTTTTCACAGTATTTGCAGTTGGGAATGACGCTTAACGTCCTTATGTATGCATGTTACAGTGCACCGCCTGCACCCCATAAATCAGTTTCTCGCCCCATTATGATACCATTTCTGTTCAGAGCTGGCTCCTGCTCTCTGCTTCACTCTGTGGCAGTTTGGAGCAATCGTGCCATCTGCTCTTGTGGGAAATTAAGAGGAGCTAACGACAGGGTGGATGGCCTCAGGCAGGCGCAGCCCGAGGGCGAAGACAGCCAGTCTGCTTGCAGGCTGCCCCACACACGCAGACATGCTGCTCCTGAGGACAGCCGCACCGGGGATAGGCTTCAGGACGTAACGTGTCCCTTCAAAATTATGTTATGTCACTGCCAACTGAGGTGGACACTCATCACTGCTGAGCTTTCTGGCACTTTTTACCTCAGATCGGGTCACTAAAAGCTTTAAATATTTAAATATTTAAAGCTAAAATAAATATCATTTATAAATATAATTAATTTTTTTAAATACATGAATTTACTTCACTTGCATGTTACGTTACACGTCTGGTACAGAACCACCATAAAAAAACAAGTAAAATACACATAAAATGGAAAAACTGATAGATGAAGTAGTACCAGTCAAAGTCCTATCCATCCACATTCCATACAGGGTATGTCACACAGTGTCGTGGGGGGCCTGGAGCTCATCCCAGGTTTAGGGCACCAGGCAGGGGACACCTGGATGGGGTGCCAACACCAGTCAAATTCTTTTAAATTTATTACTCTGCCTCAAAGATACATGTTTCCCTATAAAATGCACAAAATATACCATGGCTTGATTTGATTGACTTTAGAAACTGACATTGTCGATCTTTAATATAATTTGACAATGAAGAGGTGGCAGTATAGGTGGCAGTATAGCACTGATACAGTCTAGGTCCCGATGTGCTCTGGATAAACACTTCTGCTCTTTTGTGCCGACGTGCAGCTTTTTCTTCTCCTCTTGTTTGCTCTCATCCAACATCATCTTCCTGGTCCATGTTGGAAAGACCATTAGCTAACTGATCCGCAGGGAATGAGAAACACCGCCTAGGTCTCATTCTGCACTGACCTGTAAAACATCAGCAGATTAAATAAGAAATGAAACATTAGAATTAGTGATGGGAGAGCAGTCTTTCACTGTAGGGCATCGCTCCCTGTTTTAAAACGGACACTTGTTTTAATAGATTGTCATAAACGGGCAGTCATAAAATCATATAAATGCTTGATGGAGTCTTCTGAGCACTCACTTGGTTGTACTCCTCCAGCAGTCACTGTCATCAGTACCACAATGCACCTTTGCCAAGTATCCTTCTCTCTACTGGTGTCTGACCCACTTGTTTTAAGCATCTTGATTTACCTCTTTTAGGTGTCTGCCATGTGCCACTTTTGTACTTGTCTCTATTCGTGTCCACTGTACACCAGTGTCAGACTCAGCGTTTTAGTGTCCTCTGTGTGCCACTTTCAGACTTACGTCTTTTAGCTGTCCACTGCATGTAATTTTCTGACTTGACTCTTAGGTGTCCTCTTTATGCCATTTTCTGATTTAACTCTTTTAGGTGTCCACTGTACGCCAGTTTTTTATTTGACTCTTTTACATGTCGAATGTATGGCAGTTTCTGACTTGACTTTTTAGGTGCCCACTGTATGCCAGTTTCTGACTTGACTCTTTTAGGTGTCTGCTGCGTGCCTGTTTCAGACTTCCCTCTTTTACATGTCGACTGTGTACAACTTTCAGGTGTGCTGACATAACACTTTTGGACTTCCCTTGTGTGCTGCTCTCTCACTTGCCCGCACACTTTCGTGTCTCTCGCCAGGACTTCCAGCTGCTGTACGAGGAGGCACGGTACTACCAGCTGACGCCCATGATCAAGGAGCTGGAGCGCTGGAAGCAGGAGCGGGAACAGCGGCGGCAGGCCCCGCCCTGCGACTGCCTGGTGGTCCGTGTGACCCCCGACTTGGGCGAGCGCATCGCGCTCAGCGGCGAGAAGGTGCTCATTGAAGAGATCTTCCCCGAGACAGGCGACGTCATGTGCAACTCGGTGAACGCAGGCTGGAACCAGGACCCCACTCACGTCATCCGCTTCCCCCTCAACGGCTACTGCAGGCTCAACTCCGTGCAGGTAACCCAGAGCTTAGGCTTGTATGACCATCATCCGTCCCACATTACTCACTTTCTGCAGCGCTGCTCATTTCTAAAGGATGTGTGCTTTTTACTGCCTTATTCTTATGTAAATGTACTGAGTCATTTTATGCCAGTTTCACCGTTTGAGATTGTAACAGAAGATAACTCTTGCCATTGCAGCAGAGGTTTTCTAACTGCTAATTCACCCGATGCCCAGATGACAGCAGTGTCTCATGTAGCTAATTTTTAAAGGGCTTAATGTTTGTAGAGTCTATTCTATATTTTTCACTTTTCAGCTCCATGTGTTTTTATTTAGTTGACTCAGGAAATTGTAAGCATTCGTTTTCACAGACACTCTGTTGACTAATGCATTGACGACAAAACACATTTTTTTTCCCTAAGGACTTTATGTCAAACACTTGGGTGCATATATAATGGATGGAATATGTATAAATTGGACGGGGCTCATGAGGGTGTTGGTGTGGGGGGGTGTTTCGCTGCTGTTTCCTTGTTAGATAGGTGAGAGGAGGGTTGATGGGCCTTGCAGGTGTGGGGGAGAGGTGCGTTGACAGCCAGGGAGGTGTGGCCGCCCCCTTCTGAAGCACATTCTCGGCTTAATTGAGGTGTCACACCTGAAGGCGCCTGGAACACCTGTACTGCAGGTCATGTGCCTCTTCCTGTGAAGAGCAGACATGACGCCCTTGCTGGTACATCACGTGCTCTGGTATTATTCTGAGCTAGCGGTCCAGACAAAACCTCCAACTTGTATCGTTCAATGCTAATGAGCAAGATGTTTACCGCCACAGGTTGGCAGTTGCTCTTTTGATAACAGCCACGTCCTGGGCATCAGTGCCACCTGTACCAGTTTCGCAGCAGCTGAAGCCCACAGCTTGGACGTTTCAGCCCAAGCAAAGTGTGAACCTAGAATGGTAAAGGAGCAGCACAAATAAAGCACGCTCAGACCTCAAGTAACAGGCCTGAACTGCATCCCCTTGCTGTCGATGTGCAGAGCCTAGAGAACCCTTACAGGGATGGTGGAAGGGTACAGAAAAGGTGCCTTGGTCCATGGTCATGTTTTCTGGAAAATGGAAAGGAAGAAAGTGATGAAAAGGAAGAAAATTATATGCATTATTCATATTTCAGTCCTTTTAAGATGTAGCTCCACTTCTAAAAAAGACTCCACTACAAGAGCGCCTCGAGCGATTTAAATACATGTATTGCATTTTTTAATACTGTACTTAGAATTTCTCAAACATCCTAAACTGGTTTATACTTCTTTTTATAGATTTTTAAGTGGCTTGCAATATAATTAATTGCCGCATCAACTAACACAACATATTTTGCAGTCTATTTACAGCTGAATTCAGTCGTAGTGCGCTGGCATCCGTTTCAAATTAAGTGGGAACCATTTCAGTTTTCACGACCCTTTTGCTACAGGACAAACATTCTGAGAGAGCAGAAGTGAAATAAATGCTTTTATCCATTGTGAACAGCGCTCCTCATTGCAACTCTCAGGCCGTTTGTTAATAAACTTCTTTCGCTTGTCGCATAAAGACTCGGGACGTTTTCAGACACCTTTTGTCTGGAGGTGAACCTCCTTTTGTTGAACAGGCATTTAAGGATTTTTTATTGTAATCATGCATTTGCACTTTTAAGTCATGATGCCCAGAAAACAGCATCTAACCAGTGTGTGGAGTACAACACGTAGCAACCAGCTCATTTATCCAGCAACTGCCCCCCCCCCGCTTTTGCTGAGAGACACCAGATGTCTGCTTTAACTGTGTTACTGTATTATTCTCCATCAGCAACTGATGGGTGACGTGATACGGACCTCCTCCAGTTTGTGCCATAGTACAATACACTGTCCACATGAGGAGAGACAGCGAGTGGTGGCTGATTTACACTGCTGTGAAGATAACGGTGTGTGTGTGTGTGTGTGTGTGTGTGTGTGTGTGTGACTCTGAGTGTATGTGTATATATGTGGTTAGTGCTGGGCAATATGACCTCAAATCAATATCAATAAATTGAATATTTTACTCTGATTACGATTATTGAAAGATTAATTAAATTTTTTTTTCCCCTAAAAGTTAACTGACAAGGTTTGTACTGTAAGTATGCTCAACTATTAAGCTAGGACATTTTTTCAGAGAGTGGATATCTTTGTGATTTTAAAATAACTGAAGGAAACATTTATTGAATATTATGAACAACTGAAATCAAAGCACACATCACTTGACATTGTAACGTTTTATGAAAAAGGTCACATTTAAATTTTAATATAAAAAAATATAGAAAATAAATTCCCTTTCGTATTGTGTAGTATTTGCTATCGACAGCTGTTTTGTGGAGGCGCTTGTTGGGCGTTTGTCAGCCTCTCTCTTTCTTTGACTCACGCATTGCTCATATTCGACAACGCAATCGCGCTCCTAGCACTGATGCACGTTGGTGGTGTTACCTTTGGTCGCTGTTTTCTACAGTCTTCACTCTTTACTTCTTTTTGTTCTGTGTCGTCTTTGCCAAAGTCAGAATGTGTCCAAATGACCGACGCGGCATTTTCCGTTGGTACAAACTCCTCGAGTGGCTCAGTGTGGGCCGTGTTTCAGTTCTCCTCCATGACACAGACAGGACGGGCGGAGTCACGTGACTACCCAAGCGGTAGTTTGTTTTGGGGGGGGGGGTGTACATGAACACACAGTGGGGAAAATATTAAGAGAATAAAAAAACTAAATAACTGACATGGGCAAGATTACGTGGGTTAGAGGCTCTGAATGTCGGTTTCGGTTAGTTTTTTATTAATTGCCCAGCCCTGTGTGTGTGTGTGTGTGTGTGTGTGTGTGTGTGTGCGTGCGTGCGTGCGCGCGTGTGTGTGTGTGTGTGCAACCGTGCGTGTGTGTATGTATGTGTGCAACTGTGTGTGCACGTGCTTGTGCAGGATCAGCTTAGCACCTGTGCTTTCATCATTGTGTGGAGGTAGCAGACAGTTCTGAGAGCAGTGCACACCATGTGTCAGTGATTTGGTTGTACTCCTGGATGGCTGCCTGTGGGAACAGAGAGCCACACCCAACAGGGAGGGAACTTCAGCCATGGCAGAACTTGTATCATATTGCTTGCCATCACTGTCAGATCTTTTTTGTTATTTGATTAATCCCATAGTAGTCCCACAATGGGGAACTTTGTTCTCTGCATACAACCCATCCCATGGGGGAGCAGTGGCCAGCCATTATTCGGCACCTGGGGAGCTAGCACAGAGTGTCAGGGACACATCTGATGACTTAGGCAGGACATCCACATCCCAGCATGATGTCCTACCCTTTGATCCACCAGGCAATTTTTTTAGGTATACATTGATCTCAACAAGACTGTATAACCAAAGCAGAAAAACAGTCTGCCATCATCCCACAGAACTCGGAACCAATTGTGTTCCACAAAGTTCAGAACGGTTCACTGTAGTGTCCACTCGCAGAATGGACAAAATTCAGCAAAGTGCTCTCAGTGACGTGTGTGGGGAAGCACATGAGGTGGTGTGAGTTAAGCGGTTTATCCCATGGACTGGCTTTAGCAAATGCTTCAAACAGCCCAGTGGCATTTAGTGTGGACTGCCCAGTCCATCAGACACTCTATCAGACTGACCCCACTGCAGAAAGGTCAGGGGACAGGTCTGATCAAACAGGTCTCCAGAAACATCACTTTGTGCTTCTGAAGACACCATAAATAGTCTCACAGGAAAATGAACCAGAGACAAGAGGAAGTTGTGCTGTAAACTTGTGCTAAAACTTCTGTGGAAAACATGAGGAAACATAAAGGAAAACAGCAGGGTTTTATAGCTGACACAAAGTGGACGAGATATTTAATTTTAAATGAAATGGATTGATGGTAAGTGGAAGTCAGGGCACCAGATACAGAGAAAACACACTGCGAGGTTTCAGCACATCCATATTTGAACAAAGGGTCGACCCTGTAAGCATCACCTCGCGTCCTACTTCTAGTGACACGTGTCACGTGGCCCTGTGCTCCAAAGCTCCCCAGTGACTGAGAACTGCGCATCACTTCCACTCAACACGCAGCTCGCTCCTGTTTGCATTAATATTGCACTGCACAGCACCCCCCCGCCTTGCCTCACCTCTGTCCTGTCATGTCTGGGTGTAACGCGGTGACATCCTGTCATGCTCAGCTGGGCCTCTCCGTGGGCTGCCCCTTCCAGGGTCGTCTGGTGCTGAGCCTCTGATCGAAGTAAGGGTCTGGCCAAAGGCTTTACAGCCCAGCTCCTCGAGACACACCCTCCGCTTCACATGCCAAGTCAAAGAGGAACAGTCAGAATATGAATATTTATTTCGTTTGCTGACACTGTTTTTCAACACACTGACGTAGAATGTAACCCATTCTTACAACTGGGTGTACAGCATAGAATGTAGGTGAATTTCTCACTCGAGGCTATGACAACAGAGCAGCTACTGGGCCGTGACCCTGCCACTCCTTTGTCTTTATCAACCACGCTACCTGTTGACGGCACATTTTAAAACGTGCTGTTTAAAAGCGGTAGGAAGCTTACATAAGGAATGAGGATGCGTTGTCTTCAGGAGTGCTAATTACTGTAGCTGGATGGCTCCTCGGAGACCAGCGAGATGTTCAACACGTGTCGATAAACAAGCTGAAGTGTGGCACGCGCACAGAGAGCACAATCACGACTCCTGTCGGCTCTCGCTCTGCTTTTCCTGCCTGGCGTTTAAACATCAAAGCGCTAGCTGGTGATGTCTTTCCAGACCCCTTAGGTTCGTTTTTTGTGTTTTATCTGCGAGTCTTTAAAAGCTTTATTGTGAAATATCTCCCTATTGTTGAGGACAATAAGAGAAAGAACATGAAGCTATTAAGCCATACCACTAGACACATCTGGTCAGACAACAACATATGTTGTGGGAAAGCACAAGGTGATGCAATGATCAGAGCAGCGAGTGTAATATAATTTCCATAATTGTTGTTCTTCTTCATCGTCTGTCATGGGTTTGCCAGTCTGACTTCGCCATGGTTCTTAATTAGCGCTGGTCTTCAGCTCGCACTCAGCTGTCTCTCTGAGCTCGTCTCCTAATTAGCAGCTTGGTCACGGTCACCACGCGATGACAAGGGCCGTCCAAGGCGTTGTTACTGAGCCAAAGTTGTGCGACACCCGTAATTTCGTTGCCATCTTCATACAAAGGCAAGAGTGTTTTGGAGCCTATAATTAAAGTTCAGTGCTGGTTTAACATGTCATATCTGTAGAAGTGATCTCTGATTTTGTTAATGAGAATCCACCTCCCCCCACCACTCACACACACACACACACACACACACACACACACACCGTGTCAGCCTCTCTCACTAGACGGCACCGTAAAACTAAACTCTGAGCCAATGTGGATGGTGTCTCTGCCTGTTCTGCCTCTGCTGCTGCTGCTGAGGCATCTATTCTGATGGGTGAATTGACGGACGTTTCTCTGGGCTCTATGAGGGACTCAGGTTTTGCACATGGACTTCTTAGGCTTTTCTTTCTGCCAGTGTGGCCCACAGCAAGACCTTTCATTTTCATTCACAGTGTACTTTAAAGGAATCGGGAACAGATACACAGAGCTGCTGGTGTTGAAATTTAAGGGGCTACCCTGCCAGATGAAAACCTACAGCAATCACCACTGAAGGGTGAACGTCACAGAAATGACAAATGTTGAAGCGCTCAAGACACTGACTCTGGTTCTTTCTGAATGCCTGTGTAAAGTTTGGCTCTGATGAATAATGCAAACTTGGGAAAAAAAAAATTCAGCGGGTTACTGCAGCAACATTTGTCATTTCTGTAATGAGGTTGTTGACATTTGTGGCCTGAGTTTTGTAGGGGTGCCATACATGTTCTCATCAGAAAGGTCAGCAAACATAATGAACTGTATGTACACCTCTCGGCCATCTGAAATGAGGGGGGGGTGTGTTTGTGTGACTTCCAGGCCCTGGTGCCTCAGCCGGGCCTGGCTTTGTTTACAGCCCCCTTTGTGTGCTCCACATCTAGGTTTTAGAGCGCCTGTTCCAGAAGGGCTTCAGTGTGGCGGCATCATGCGGAGGTGGAGTCGACTCCTCCCAGTTTAGCGAGTACGTCCTGTGCCGGGAGGACCGCCGGAGCCGGCCGCTCAACACGCCCATCAGAATAAAGCAGGAGCCATTGGACTAGAGCATGCTGGGAGAGGACCTGGAACTGAGGTGGACTGTGATCAAACAGAGCAATCCCACCCCCCCCCCACCCTGCCATAAAAAAAGACCAACGAGGAACACTTAAGTATTAACAGATTTAAATGGACGGTGCCAGTTGTACTGAACACAGCACATGAGAGGGAATGTAATTTCAAGGAGTCTTTGACACGTAGAACGTAAACAGAACGTCTCGATTCTGCCAAGAAGACCCAAAGAAGCAAGTGACTGCGGAGAAAATCTCTCCTGACTTATCCGAGCTTTGCAGGCAAGCTGTCGGCCTGGGCTGTGCCACGAGAGCACCCCCCACCCCCTCCACTTCAGCGCATCCCAGCGTGTCGTCCAGTCCTGTCTGTGCTTGTTGTGTGGAGATGCAGCTGAACGTGGACACTCTTCATCCCTCGCATGAACCCACATTCTCCAGCCGGGTGAAAGGTGACCAAGGGGTCTGACCAATCCCCAGCCAGCCAGGCATCTAGTTAACCAATGGACTTTATTTCAATCAACACCCCCCTCCACCCCATCCTGTTCCCAACAGACTCCATTGTTTTTTTTACCGTTTTTATAATCCAGGGTTTTAATCATTTTTTGCCTTTATTCCATCTGTGATGTATAGCTTTATTTGTTATTGTCCATATGAAGGATTTCTGAACCCTGCTTTCAAAAGTCTTGGGATACAAGAGCGTAAGCAAGAGCTGCTTGGCACTGGCTCTAGAAATACTATTATGTCTGCAGGCTACGTGGCTAAAGCCGTCTGGCTGCTAATGTATTCAGAGCCGGAGAAGGCTTGATTGTTAGAACAGGACTGCAGGGGAACCTGCCTTTGAGAGCTCCTCCAAATGTGTTCTGAAATCCTCCACCTAAGAATATGTAATAGGCAGCACATACACAAAGAATCCCTCCAACTTACTCTTTGGCATTATTGTAATTAAGTTTTGCAACATATCTATACACCATTTTAATATTTTCATGCTCACGGTGGGTTAAGCGTTCTACATGGAAGAGAAGTATTTGAAAACTGTACACATCGAACTGTTCGACTGAAGAAAACGCAAGCGTTGGTAATGAAAGTCAGTGTTATGTCGTGTAGTTTTTGCTCTTGGTGTGTTGACTAGCCAGCAGCGGAGGGAACTGGGCCTGGCTGGGTATGTGTGTGACTTCACAGCGACCCGAAACCCAGCATTTGAAGGGGTAGCACTGGAAATACAGCACGGTCCCCATACTCTGTAGCCTTTGGCACACTGCTGCCCTGCCCCCAGTCTCCTTGGTGTAGGACCTGGAGTAACTCTGGAAACAATCAATGGCCTCCCTCATTGTAGCAGAGCCCCCAGGACAGTCATACTCTGCCTTTGCCACACAGCAGGGGGGTGAGGGGGTGGCTGAAGCAGGCCATTGTACCTAGAGAGAAATAAGCCTCAGGGGGCTCCTCGGAAGTGCAGTTGAGAGATGGATCGGGTCACGTGACCGTCCACAGAACACTCCCCACCTGTGACCGGGGGCACTGAGAATCCACGTCCTCCCCCAGTCCGGATCTCCGCTGCTCATAGGTAATTCCAGACCCAGGAAACTGTTTAGCTTTGTTTAATGGGATGTATTGAATACCATCTGCAGTACAAGTTGTGAGGAAAATGCCAGTGCTGTAATGACTTTAGACATGGTTTTACTCACATCTCAGTTAACAGGGAGGTTTACTTGTATGTGTATGTAACATAGTGACCAGTGGGTTCGGAATCTGTGTGTGTCATGGACTCTGCAGGTGGTCAGCGCATTTACACAAGTAAAACGCTGTCCTTTTTCCCACCTTCATGTCAGCTCACTCCCTGAATATCTGTCAGCAGTCGGTTGAAAACGCATACCTCTGAGCACTGCCTCTTCAACTGCCCAGCAAACAGGCCAGCAGGGCTGGAAAGAGCAAACACCTGTGTGCACAACAGTGCACTCACAGAGGTTCCAGTCCCTTTTAACTCCCTCAATGATGTGTACAACTGTATATTATGCATTGTTGTGATGAAAGGAGCTCAATCCTGAAAAGAAGTGTCATGTGTTTGTTAATATGATGATTTCACACCCCGCTGCTTCCAGTTCGTTCAGGTCAAGTCCAGACAGTAAGAGGCAGACTACTTTTCTGTATGTTATTTAGTACAATGATTAGTCCCTTGTACAGTCCTTTGTATAATGGGTCATAGTAGGACTGTAGGCTTGAGTGTGCTCTTTTGGCTAAAAAACAAAAAAAAAAACAAACAAAAAAAAAAAAAAAACACAGAGAAAACACAGTAACGAGAACCTCAAAGTCCTACATTAATTTTCCTGGGAAAGAAAAACTATCAGGAATAAAAGTTTGCAAGCAATATGTTGTGTACATATGGATTTTTTAAAATCATTTCAAGTTATACGAAGGTGCAAATGTATATTATTTAAGCAAAATGTTTTAATAATTAGACTATAGTATTACAGGGCATGCGTGACCTTACCGTGACTCCATTGTTCAATTTATTTGAATATTTCTGTTAATAAAAGAATGGACTGTTTATTTAACATAGTTTTTTGTCTTGTATAATTTTTAAATTACTATTACATGCTGGGAAGTTTTTGAGCCAAAAGCATGACAAGATCAGTTATGTGGTGATCTAAAACTGTACAAATTGTGAAAGTGCTTACAGTAGTGTTAACATTTACATATACTTACTGATCAGGAGTTGGAATCGGACCCTGACCGTTTCTTTAAACATAATGTACCATCACCTTACTGGATTCATATATTGTAAATTAATGTTTATACTGAATGTTATGCTAAAGCATGGAGATACTGTAAGATGACATTATACAGAAGGTATAGCTTATTTTTGGTGAAGTGGAGACCATACAGCCAGTTTGTGTCTAACATCCCTAGACCTGTGGCCATTAAAATGAGACCAATCTCCAAACATGGCCGAGAGACATTCCCCAAGCTTGTCTGCCGACAAAGCGTGGCCAGACACGGGGACGCCACCTCCGTAACCTACCCTCACTACTCGCGCACTGGTGTCTTCTCAGCTCAACAGCCCCATGAGGGTTTTAGTTTCCTAACGAGCAAAAACAACGAGCTATTTGTTTCAGATGTGTCAGCTTTTAACCCTCTTCTCTTCTGCATCTGTTCCTCCCAAAACGAAGGAAGTGACATTAACCAGAGGACTGCGAGTTAAGTGAATGTTGCTGTGACATCACGTGTTTGCTCACCAGTCTCTGCTCCCGTAGTGTAAGAGTATGTATTACCCCTAACGTTTGCAATTAAGCATCTTCCTTCAAGGCACTGGCATAGCAAAACTCTTGGGATCTGAGCCCGCTACATTTCAGTGATGATTCCTGTTCAATGAAAATGTCTTTGTGTACGTATTTTTTCTTGTGATTATATGAAATAAGGACAAATAAAAAGTAAACAAATGCACAGAATATAAGGCTATTCAAGTATACGCTATCTTTAATTATTACGACTGGATAAGTGGGAGTTTCATCTTGACCTAGACTCCTCCTTCCACGCTAGCTTTTAAAACAACGTGCAACAAAGCCAACACTTCAAAGCCAGGGAGAGCTGCAGCTACAAATACTTTTTAAATGACTCAGACTTTGACTCAAAGCATTTCTTGCTTTTTACAAACTGCAGCACCTGCTTTTGGAATTAAGCATTCTGGCCTTTTGACAATGCCATCCTTAATTGGTAAGTAGAACCCTGAGAGATTCTGGTCTGCCAAGCAGGTGCTTAGCTGATAGTGTACAGGCACCATTTGACTGTGTGTCTAATGAGGGCAGTAGTTCATTCTATCAGTGTACATTATATGTGAGCTGTGGCAACACACACCCAGCTGTCGGCACACACATAAAGCCAAGTTTTCTGCTGTGTTCAACGAGAAGCAAATGATTAAAATGAGGAATATAAACACAGGTCTTTTTTATCCACCCACAATTTACCACAAACATGACGCGTATGTGGCACGGTTATTGGGGTAATGAGTGCCCCTACACACCGATAACCACTATAAAGCAAATCCACAAACAGAAAATGACGGTATGATTCCAGTATCTGGGAAGCATGTGGAAAAAACCATGGCAACCAGGCTTGAGCAGAGGTCAGGTAGGCCAAGAATAGTGTCAAATTACACGATTTATTTAGTAAACCGCGTCTTTATTCCTTTACAAAATAGGTACAAATACAGAAGTATGTTTTTTCACACAAACAGGAAATTTTTTAATATGTACAGAGTTTACCAAAAATAACATAGTTCTAATAAACACCATGGTCTTTGTAAACAGTATGTACAAATTACCCACACATTAAAACATCGTTTTCCACCTGGTGACACTAAAACCTTTCTATTCATCTTTTGGCTAAAAAGTTGATGGAGTAGAAATTTCTTCTGGCTTATCAGAAACCATAAAAATAATTATTAAAGTTATTGTTTTTAAACTGTTGGACAAATAGCTCTCTTTGTGCTTATTTTAAATAATTTTGCTTTTTTTTTTGTCTTCCCCCCAGTTCATTTATGAAGCTAAAACTGCATGGCGCAAACAAGGAAAGGAAAAACAAAATATAAATAGTTAGAAGACACATTTCCCTTTGACTGCTATAGACAATACTGCTTGATCTTCTGAACAAAACAAGAGGTTTTGCAAGTACATTAGTAACACAGCTTTTCTTTTAAAAATGTAAAACATTCATAAACTTAGGTATGGTGCTGATTTAAAAATATATATAATAAAAAAACAAACATCATGATGTTAACTTCAAAACCACCTGGAAATGTCAACAAATAAATTATGGAAAGGACACCGTTCTGAGAAACAGCAGCTGCATAGAGGTTTAGAGGCTGCGCCTTGGTGACAAAGGCCAAGCAGATCAGGGTTGAGTGGTCAGGAGATGCCAAAGAAAGCCTGTGAGACAGGCGACGGCAGACCGCATGTCCCGCTGCGACGCTCACTCACTCGCTCTCGCCCAAGTCGGAGGAAGCTCCCTCAACATGGGTCACCATTGCCAGGGAGCAACACAACCCACAGATAAGAGTCTGATTAGTGGAAACAACCCCATTTCCCTCAGCAAGTGTCCAAACGGACAGATGGCTGAAGACAAGGGTGCAGGAGCGAAGACCAGGAGATGTCATTCTGACAGTGGCATCAGGATTTGGGGCTAACTGAACATCTGGTCACCAAGTATGTTATGACGCATCCTCACCTGTGCCACGGCTTTAAATGGATAAGAAAAAATACTAACAACAATAATAAATAAGCAAAAATAATGTGTAATGTCCACACTCCTGTCTTTGTTGTACAGAAGTTCTGTGAAAATGGAGAACAGTAACGCTGCAGTTCCTATGTGTCACGGCCTCTCCTACAGGGCAACATTGGAGCTGTCTGCGGAGAGAACAGCATGTTCATTAAACGTGGAAGTCCAAAGCAGGTCAGAGTGCCTCCCGACTTCACCAAACACACATGATCTACCCAAACAGGATCACTGATATGCACACACAATTCCAACACATCACCTTCATGAAAAAATATCACACGGCTGGTATGTTGCTGTACATGCGTTTCACTGAGAAGATCCGATATTTACACTGAAATGCCATTATGCATTATGCCACTGTGCCTGAAAATGCTCTCTTTTGAGGATGCATAAATAGTTACGTTAACAGGTCTTCTGTTCCTATTCTATTCCATTCCTGAAGTGCAAGCCAGCTTGTTAACATAAACTACAGGCTGCAGTCTCAATGTTCCATTAAAAGATAATTTTTTAAATAAGTTATTCTTAACTTAGAGAAGAGTTCCTCCGTAAACTATCAAGGGGCTTGGAATATATGGGTAACCAAGACAACGCAAAGCTAGCTCTGGATCCAATACAAGCACACAATCCATTCTTTGACTCAGCCCTAAACTTTGCATGACCTTCCTTAACACTCTAAAAACATGAAGTTATTTATTTATTATATATATTTTTTAGTTTGGAGCTAAAACAGTGGAAAGACAATCACTTTTAAATTTTTTTTTAAAGCAATATTAAGGTTACGACAGAGACACAGAGACAAAGCTGCAAATCCCCTATTGAAGGCACATTCCAGAAGAGGCAGAGAGAGAGAGAGAGAGAGAGAGAGAGAGAGAGAGAGTGTGTGAGTGTGTGTGTGCGTGTGCGCGTGTGTGTGTGAAGGGAAGGCTACTTGAGCAGGGCGCGGTACAGCAGCAGAGAACGCGCCGTCTCCCGCTCCTGCTCCATGTAGAAGATTAAGTCCCTGAGGTTGATGCGGGTGATGCGCTGTCTTGAGTACTGGCGTGAGGAGGCGGCGGGGGTGGAGGGTCCAGCCGGTGAGCCCGCGGAGCTTCCCAAAACCTGCAGAGGAAAGGAGAGGAGCACATGCTAAGCTCAAAGCAGTGCTGTGGTCTTTCACCACGCGCGGAACGAGCAGCTCAGTGCAGTGCAGCGTGGTGAGCTTCAAGGTGCTGGAGCGACAAGGCCCGCTCCTGGTAATCCAGTCGCAGCTTGCGCCCTCCAGCATACCTTCAAAAGTATGTGGTAATGGCCGACGGCACAGGGCCACACCTCACCCTTCACTGGGCAAGTCGACACCTCTCAGGTACGTAAAGGCAGCCAGTGAGTAGGCCTTGTCTCTGCACAACACGTTCAGCAGGCACTTTTACACGTTCTTCTAATGGGTCCCTCTGATACGACTAAACACAGCCGATAGCACGTAGCTCTGGTGTCTGCCTTGAGGACGCAGCAGCAAGATGCCAACAGATGACCTTTCAGTTACACTGAGCTCCAACACAGCCCAATGAGAGGTGGACAGGGTACAGAGTCAGCAAAGCTAGACCCAACGTGTGCTTGCGTCCTGTTTCTATGATTAAACCGGCTGCCAAAACAGCCATCAAACCGCTTCCTGAAGACCGACACGTTTCGTACACAAACCTAGGAATAACAATCCCTCTGAGATAAGATGAGTTGAGCTCACAAGGACGTGATGACCTCTTCTTACAGCGTCATGGAGTCAGGCCATCTGAGGGGGCATTTATATGAGGGTGCAGTGATGAGGAAGGAATGTAGACCTGTAATAAAAACAAAGGCCCTGCACGCCCTGGGGCCCCTGCCTCTGCTAGCTGAGCCTCTTGCCACACCCCAGGGAGATTCCTCAACCCTCCTCTGTTCATTTCACATCCAGATACATGCACATATGCACACACATGCACATGCACAGAACACCAAGCTGAGGTGTCAGTTCATGACAGAATCCATGCTGATGCTCTGTGCTTTTAAGGAACCTTCACACAAAGAAAGAATTGGGACACTTCAGGCTGGCCTCCTCCCCATACAAAACCTGTGGCAGCAACCAAGCCAGGCCAAGAGCAAGTACATGTGCCAGTACCACACATGTGGAGGTCCCAGAGGAAGAGCCAGCTCCAGGCCCTGAGGCCACAGAAAGCCCAAAATCAGCACACCTGGCTGCCAAAGCACTAAACGGGCCGGTTCCTCTCCACCTCCTGCTTAGAGGAACTGCTGTTTAAAGAAGCCACTCCATTTGCCTCCAGCCTTACAGAATTTGTTCATTCCATGAAACCTGGTTCCACTGACAAACTTCTGATAAACAGTTCCTTTATGTCCATTAATTTAATTGCAGGAAATCATGATTTGTTACCAAATTCCTTAGTAATTGTCTATCATCACAAAATACACACATACATTACAAGCAAGAGCAATAATTTTAACATAATTTGGTTTCTTTCAGATTACTCAGCCATACAATCCTACTGAATTTTATATCAACAAACAAACAAATGGACGATTTCCTAATACCAGTAAAACATAAAATGCATGAAAAATGAGGTAATTATAAAGTCTTTAAAAGGCACCTTCCATTCGAAAGTAGTGAATGCAAAGTTAAAACAACAAGAGCAAAGGTTTGGTTTTACGTAGTTTTATTTTAGCCTTATTTTGCTATCATATGAAGGGTGCTCAGTATATTTACCCAAAATGCCTCTGTTCCGTGCAGCCTGACCTAGGCAGCATGGTGACTCAGTACTTAGCACTGCTGACTCACACCTCCTGAGCTGTGGGTTTGAAGCTGGCTCTCAACACTGTGTACTTTCAGTTTGCATGCTCTCCCTGTGCATGGGTTTCCTCTCACAGTACAAGCCTGTGGATTGGAAAACCAGAACTGTGTTGGCGCCCTGTCCAGGGTGTACCCTGCCTTGTGCCACTGGCAGCCTGGGACAGACTCCAGGCCACCTGCGGCTCTATGGAGGATGGAAGACTGGATAATAAGAGGAGACCCTTAGTTTACATGCATTAAAACTTCAAGTTTCATGCTCACTGCTCTGGTGTTTTTTCCCTCAAATTCTGTATATTATGGCTTTATAAAACTCCCCAAAAACTCTCATTTTACCTTGAGGCCCCATAATTATTACGGGCAGCAGAGACAGCCATGCAGACACACATCAGTCAGGAGGTAAGGGTGGCCTTAGCAAGGCACTGGGAGGTACATCCTTTCAGCTGTATTGTAATCTTCCCTGCTTTGTCACCTTGTAACTGCTTAGTGGATGATCTCTCCATTTCACATTCGTGTGCTGGCGCTAATTAGCACTGGAAGGAAATTTCACTGTGTTATGTGTGGTCAGAGTGTCATGAGGAGCAGCCTTCTGCTGTACCTTGACAAGCTCTCCTGTTTCTGTGACTTGCTGCCGCTTCATTCAGGTAAACTGTGTGTTTGTAACTGCAGGTTCAGGTGAACGTGCCCAGGTGGACAGACAGTGCTCTTCATGTAATACAGCAAACAAACATGCACTTTCCTGTCCAGTGTTAACATGGTAACAGTGGGGCCAGATAGACGGGTTATTGTCCAGTAACAGAAGAAGTGAAATATCCCAGGTGTGATTAAATTAGTAGTCTGGTGGCTCAATGGATAGAACTTCAGGCTGCGATGAGGAATTCTCTCAGCTCGAATCCCAGCCCGGCCTCCAGGTGCATCCTTGGGCTGGTTCCCTGGGTGCTAAATATGGCAGCCCACTGCTCCCTCCAGGGGCATAGGTAAAATGCAGAAAAATAATTTCTCTCTGGGATTAATAAAGTACTCTAAAATAAAACAAATGTCTCTCTGACAGTTGTAAGTGGGTGAATATTTTTTCCCATCTCAGTTCTCCAAGTATCTCACTTTTGTTTGCCTGTCTGTAATTAACCGCTGTCCTCTATCTAACCAGTACCTTGTAACTAACTGCTGTGTTCTAACTAACCACTGCCCTGTAACTACCCACTATTCTCCATTTAACTAGTATTTTGTAACTAACTACTATTATGTAAATAACCAGTATCCTTGAACTAACCATTACCTGTAACCAACCACTATCCTTTAGTTAACCAGAATCTTGTAACTAACCACTATCCAGTAAATATCCACTATGCTCTAACTAACCACCCTATAATTTACCACTGTTCTCTTATTTAGCACTAACATATAACTAGTGACTATCATCCAGCTAACAAGTGCCCTGTAACTAAGCACTTTCCAGTAACTAACCACTGTCCTCTAATTAAACACTATCATGTAATTAATGACTATGCTCCAACTAACCAGTATGCTGTTACCAAGCACTATCCTTTAATTAACCAGTACACTGTAACTAAGCACTATCCTTTAATTAACCAGTGCGTTGTAACTAAGCAGTATCCTTTAATTAACCAGTACACTGTAACTAAGCACTATTCTTTAAGCAGTATGCTGTAACTAAGCACTATCCTTTAACTAACCAGTGCATTGTAACTAAGCACTATCCTTTAACTAACCAGTGCGTCGTAACTAAGCACTATCCTTTAACTAACCAGTGCGTTGTAACTAAGCACTATCCTTTAACTAACCAGTGCATTGTAACTAAGCACTATCCTTTAACTAACCTGTATTCTGTAACTATCCAGAATATCAGTATGAAGACAGCAGCCAGCAGAGCTACTGAACAAACAGCAGTACTGCTGGGTGTTGACTCTTGGCTGTTAAAAGCAGACCATTTGAGCAGCGTGGCCTTATATATGTTTCTGGTCACCAGTGTACATTTATTCATTTAGCAGACGCCTTTGTCCAAAGCCACTTACAAATGACACATACATGTTGCAATGAAACTGGTTCTCTGCATTTAACCCATCCCCTGGAGGAAGCAGTGGGCAGCCGTTACTCACTGCCTGGGGAGCCAGTCTGGAGTGTCTTACTCAGGGACACACCTGGTGGCTGGGCTGGGATTTGAACTGGGAGACTTCTGCATCCCGGATTGATGTTTTGTGATGAGCTTAAATGAGCCATCGGTTACCACCACTTTGTATCTTTTACTTGTACTGACTTCTCTTTACCATTCTTCTGTGCAGCACTGTGGAAACAGCATTCACCCAAAGGATCGTACCAGCCTACAGAGATCTAAACCTAGACCTGGCCAATGGAAAGACTTCACATTGATGTTCAGAGGTAGATAGATTTTAGTTAAATTTTGTCAGGTATAATGCTAGCATGCCTACAGAGGTGGGGCAGCCAGTCGACCATGGACCCCCCAAAGGGTTTTTTTCCCTCCACACTGGAGGTTTTGGTTCCCCTCCTTCAACAGTGTCTGGCTTTGACTACCCATGTGCGGTTTGGACTGCTTACAATTAAGTGCCTTGGGGCAACCCTATTGTGAAAGGCAATATATAAAAGAAAACAAAACTGAACCAAATCTTTTATCCCACTGTTCATTTTTAAGCACTACACCAAAAACCTCCACTCACTACAAGTGCACAAAGGCATCACAGGAGGTCCTGTACACAAGCAGAGTGCACGGTCGCACAATCACATGTCAGTGATGAGTATCACTGCAAAGTGTGCCCTGCACTTCAGCTGGCCATCCACATGCTGGTCCATTGGCAAACGAGAACACGTACGTGTGTACACACGTGCATGCACTGGAGCCTTCTGGTGAGACATCAGGAGCGCTTTATGCTACAGCTGGGTCGCCCTCTGTACACACTGCTCCTGCCCATCAAGGCCTCAACCTTGCTCCTGTGTTCAGTAAACCATGCTCCTGTGTTTAGTTACAACACACTTGTTTTGGTTTATACACAAGCACAGGGAGAAAACAAATTTAATTTGAAGAGATCCCACTGATACGACTTAACCTGCTGTTGGCCTTGTGACATGACAAATGTAATGTGTTTGATGCAGAGTTTTGCCAAGCTGTACTAAACATAATGTGAATTAGGGCAAAGATTTCCAGATGTTAATGTGCTGCATGTGTATAGGTGTGCGTGCATGTGTCTGTTTGGTGAAAAAAATGCATTATGAAAAAAGCAGAAATAATTAGCACAAAAAGAGACAAAAACACTGTGGTTTGTCCTCTACTAATGATAGGGTGGAGATGGCAAAATAGAATGTAGTTATTACAAAGGATTTGTACCTTACATGTACAAAGGGGTTTTCTCCTAGACCCCGCCCCCCCCCCCGGGCGGGGGGGGGGGGGGGGGGGGGGGGGGGGGGGGGGGGGGGTGGGGGGGGGGGGGGGGGGGGGGGGGTTG
>JABJVR010000016.1:141368-173574 GCA_025773905.1 Chitala chitala
TAGAATTACATTTACAGAAGATCTTGAAAAGTCTTTTCTTCAGTTTTAATTGTTTAGTTATATTACTTTAATCTCTCGTAAAAAGCGCATTTTATGCATGCACAAAGAAATGCGAAGTTTATGTAACTGGGATATGAAGTGCGCAACAACTTTACCTGCAAAGGATGAGTCAGTATCTGGAATAAAGACTGTTAATGCCTGTTAACTACATTTGGTCTGCAATTCTATTAGTTCCATTATTTTGATATGGGAATGTTAACCAGCAGGACTTTCTAAATAAATTTTTTGAGTACTTTATTTAATCAGCAGACGCTTTTATCCAAAGTGACTTATAACATTTGCGGCCTGGTGGCTCAATGGGTAGAGTATTAGGCTGGGAGGTGGCAGTCTCCTGGTTCAAATCCTAGCCCAGCCAGGTGTGTCCTTGGGACACTCAGCGCTAGCTCCCCGGGCACCATGTATGGCTGCTCACTGCTCCCCCCAGGGGTATGGGTTAAATGCAGAGGACAAATTCCTCGTATGTACAAACATACTTGGCCACAATTCCCCTTTCCTTATAACATTTTACATGTATTACAATGAGCTAGTGCAGGGTGCCTTGCTCAAGGACACACCAGGAAACTTCTGCATCCCAGCCGGATGTTCTACCCATTGAGCCACCAGGACTCAATGGTAATATCATGATACAGTGGAACTTCGGTTTACGAATGTCTCCCTCCCCAAAGTTTTCGGTTCACACAAACTATATTTCCGCAATTGTGATTTGTATTCTACTTCATTACGAACTATTAAATAAGACACCATGGGACCAAAGAAGGATACTGATAACAAAGGAAAAAGAAAAATGACCAGAATTGCGGTAGAGATGAAGAAAGAAATCAGTGCCAAACATGAAAATGGTGTTCGTGCCATTGATCTGGCTTATCAGTTATGTCTGGCAAAATCAACGATTTCTACTATTCTAAAATGAGATGATCAAGTTAGCCAATGTAGCAAGAGGGGTGACTGTTATTACTAAACAAAGATCAGACTCATGAAGAAATGGAGAAATTGCTTCTAATTTGGATAAACGAGAAACTGTCACCAGCCAACATTGTTTCTGAGGCCAGTGAAAAAATGACGTGAAAAAGCAAGGCGATTTACACCGTCAGCTTTCCTCTGTACAGGTAAGGTAACATTAAATTAAGTTTAAATTTATTAAATTTGTCTATATTTTATCTAACCCAGCCACCAAGGTGCCAGTTCCAAGCCTGGATAAATGGGGAGGGTTGTGTCAGGCAGGGCATCCAGCGAAAAACCTGTGCCAATCAAATATGTGGTTCACAAACAAATTTTCCACACCGGATCGGTCGGACCCGTGTTAACAACGACCGCCATCAGTACTGTTGACCAACAGGGTACTGGTGGAAATTGGGCAAAAGAGGAGAAGGAGAGGGGGAAGGAATGTCAGGAAGAAGCAGGAGAAAAGGAAGCAAAAGAGCATGGAGGTGAAGGTAGGAACCCTGAATGTAGGCACTATGATAGGTAAAGGGAGAGAGCTGGCTGACATGATGGAGCGGAGAAAAGTAGATAAATTGTGTATCCAACAGACAAAGTGGAAGGGCAGTAAAGCCAGGAACATTGGAGGTGCATTCAAACTGTTCTACCAAGGTGTGGATAGTAGAAGAAATGGTGTAGGGATAATCCTGAAGGAAGAGTACAGTGAGAGTGTACTGGAAGTGGAGAGAGTATCTGATAGGATGACTGGTGCGAAACTTGAAACTGAAGGGGCAATAATAAATGTCATCAGTGCATATGCTCCACAAGTGGGATGTGAGATGAAAGAGAAAGAACATTTCTGGAGCGAGTTAGATGAAATGGTGGAGGGTGTACCACAGGAAGAAAGACTAGTGATAGGAGTAGACTTTAATGGACATGTTGGGGAAGGTAACAGAGGTGACGAGGAGGTGATGGGTAGGTATGGTGTCAAGGAGAGGAATGCAGAAGGGCAGATGGTGATAGATTTTGCAAAAAGGACAGAAATGGCAGTGATGAATACATATTTTAAGAAGAGAGAGGAGCATAGGGTGACCTACAAGAGTGGGGGAAGGTGCATGCAGGTGGACTATGTTCTATGCAGGAGATGCAATTTGAGAGAGATTAAGCACTGTAAGGTGGTGACAGGGGACAACATAGCTAGACAGTATCGTATGGTAGTCTGTAAGATGAGCTTGGAGGTTAGGAAGAGGAAGAGGGGGAGGACTGAATCAAGGATCAGATGGTGGAAACTAAAAGAGGAAGCCCTTTGTGTGAAATTCAGGGAGGAGATGAGCCAGATGCTGGGTGGACACAAAGAGGTACAGGATGACTGGGCAACTACTGCAGAAGTGGTGAGGGTGACAGCTAGGAAGATATTAGGCATGACATCTGGACAGAGAAAGGAAGACAAGAGACTTGGTGGTGGAACGAGTAAGTCCAGGAAAGCATAAAGGAAAAGAGGCAGGCGAAAAAGAATTGGGATAATAGGAGAGATGAGGTCAGTAAGCAGGAGTACAAGGAGATGTGGAACAAGGCAAAGAGAGAGGTGGCAAAGGAAAAGGCATATAATGAGTTGTATAAGAAGTTGATCACTGAGGAAGGAGAAAAGGACTGACTGGCCAGACAAAGGGGTTGTGCTGAAAATGATGTGCTACAGGTTAGGATGATAAAGGATGCAGAAGGGAAGGTGTTAACAAGTGAGGAGAGTGTGTTGAGAAGGTGAAAAGAGTACTTTGAGGAGCTGATGAATGAAGTAGAGAGTGTAGGTTAGATGAGGTAGAGACAGTAACTCAGAAAGTGAGATGGATTAGTAAGGATGAAATGCAAAGAGCTATGAGGAGGATGAAAAATGGAAGGGCAGTTGGTGCAGATGATATATCAGTGGAGGTGTGGAAATGTTTAGGAGAGGCGGCAGTGGAGTGGTTAACCAGATTGTTTAACAACATTTTGAAAAGTGAGAGAATGCCTGATGAGTGGAGAAAAAGTGTACTGGCTCCGATATTCAAGAACAAGAGATGCACAGAGCTATAGCAACTACAGAGGCATAAAGTTGAACAGCCACACTATGAAGCTATGGGAAAGAGTAGTGGAAGCTGGGCTGAGACATGAGGTGACAATCAGTGAGCAGTAATATGGGTTCATGCCAAGAAAAAGCATCACAGATGCGGTGTTTGCTTTGAGAATGTTGATAAAGTACAGAGAAGATCAGAAGGAGTTGCACTGTATGTTTGTGGATTTAGAAAAAGCAGACGACAGTGCCAAGACAGGAGCTGTGGTACTGTGTGAGGAAGTCGGGAGTAGCAGAGAAGTATGTGAGGGTGGTACAGCACATGTATGAGGACAGCATGACAGCAGTGAGGTATGTGGTAGAAACGATGGACTGGTTCAAGGTGGAGGTAGGATTGCATCAAGGATCGGCCCTCAGCCCCTTCTTGTTTGCAATGGTGATGGACAGGTTGATGGAAAGTAGTGAACAGGTGGAAATGAACCTGGAGAGGTGGAGGCATGAACTAGAGAGAAGGGGAATGTTAGTCAGTAGGAGCAAGACAGAGTACATGTGTGTAAATGAGAGAGAGGGTGGTAGAATGGTGCAGTTGCAAGAAACAGAGGTAGCAAAGTTAAATGAGTTTAAATATGTCAAGCATTCAAAATAATGGGGAGTGTAGTAGAGAAGTGAAGAAGAGAGTACAGGCAGGATGGAGTGGGTGGAGAAGAGTATCAGGAGTGATCTGCGATAGAAGGGTAGCTGCAAGAGTGAAAGGGAAGGTTTACAGGATGGTAGTGAGACCAGCTATGTTGTATGGGCTGGAGACAGTGGCACTGACAAAAAGACAGGAGGCAGAGTTAGAGGTAGCAGAGTTGAAGATGCTGAGGTTTTCATTGGGAGTGACGAAAATGGACAGGATTAAAAATGAGCATATTAGGGGGACAGCACAGGTAGGATGGTGAGAGATGCGAGACTTAGATGGTTTGGACATGTGCAGAGGAAGGATACAGAGTATACAGGGAAAAGAATGCTGAGGATGGAGCTTCCAGACAGGAGAAGAGGAAGACCAAAGAGGAGGTTCATGGACATAGTGAGGGAGGATATGAAAGAGGTTGGGGTGACAGAGGAAGCTGCAGAGAACAGGTTAATATGGAAGAAGATGATCTGCTGTGGCGACCCATAGAGGGAACAGCCAAAAGAGGAAGAAGAAGAAGTTTATATTTTACCTGTTTAGTATTGTGTTTATCATTTTTAATGTTAGATTAAATGATTTTCCTGGAGTCCAGGAACGGATTAATCCATTTTACATTGATTCCAATGGGAAAAACGGTTTTGGTTCACAAACTTTTCTGATTATGAACCGCCTTCAGGAACCAATTAAGTTCAAGAACCAAAGTTCCACTGTATATCGTGATGCACTGAATTGTGACACTTGTTAATGAGTATCGTATCAGGGGCTAGTTGACCGTATCCAGTTCTAAGAAAGAGGGAATTAAATTCCATTTTTAAGCTCTTAAAAACAGACACACTAAATAATAGGTAGCATGACACCTATTCCCCCAGGTCTATAGTAACATGTCTAATAAGGAACACTGCAGCTGTTTAATCTCGTAATAATAAAAATAACTAGAGGTTTAGTCTTGAGAGTGAACATTATCTATATATTCACTTTCCAGCAAAACATAACATCAAGTACAATCATGATGGACAACACCTCGCCAGATATAAAGAGATGTTGTGAAACAAGTTCAGAGCTGATAGAACACATCTGTACAAGACCTCCTATGCTGTTACAGAAGAGAAACATGTGGCTTTCCAAACTGAAGCACAATAACTTGTCAGCCCATACCTGTGTGGTGGCCACTCTGAAGGTCGCTGCTGTGGTGGGGGTCACAGGTCGGGGGGAGATGCTGTTGTGACCTTGACTTTGGGCTTGCGCCTGGGCCTGGGCCTGGGCCTGGGCGAGCACCTGCTGTGGAACCATCACCAGCTGTCCCATCTCAGTGCGCACCAACACCATGCCTGCAAAAAAAGGAGGATGGTAACACGGCTGGAGCTCCCACCAGCATATGACAACGGTAACCCTTAGTAACCCCCACCAAAAAACAGTCACAGGGCTAGAGCTCCCACCAGCACACCACAACGGTAACCCCTAGCAACCCCCACCAAGGAACAGTCACACAGGGCTGGAGCTCCCACCAGCACACTACAACAGTAACCCTTAAAACCTTCGTTGGGCAGCAGGGCAAACAACGGTGAACACTTGTGCACAAGATCTTAGAGGAGAGGTGGGAAACCTTCATATCCACAACAGCTATAAGGGTGCAACACTAAGACTAACTCCACTCAGGATGATCACGTTACATACAATCTCAGGACACCGAGAGAGAGCACTGACTTACTCATTTTAAAATAGCAACAACTGAAGCAACATTTGAGGTCTAAAATCCAGGATTTTGATGGATAAAACATAAAACTTTGATAAATCGAATTTATTCAAAACTAATATTTTACTCACACACCTGCCGTAGACACTGATAATGAAAAATAGCAATATCAGTGTAACATCAATGTCAACATTACAACCAAAATATGGTAAGATGAAAATTAGCAAATTATAGCTGATTTGTCACTCATGATGCATGGTGATGGTACTGACCAGTTTGATCATAGGACATGCACTCATTTAGAGCGGCCTGGTGGCTCAATGGGTAGAACATCAGGCTGGGGAGCAGAAGTCTCCTGGTTTGAATCCCAGCCCAGCCACCAGGTGTGTCCTTGAGCAAGACACCCAGTGCTAGCTCATTGTAACACGCATGTGAAATGTTGTAAGTTGCTTTGGATAAAAGCATCTACTAAATGAATAAATGTAAGTGTAATTTACTGTTGCAATAACACTGTTACCTACAGTGAAATCCAAATTTTGCTCCAACAGAGTAACACATTCTGTGTCAAAAAACCAGCCCGCATCTTTCAGTCAGAGTTAGTGTCAGCTTCTGAAACCAGGCAGCTTGGCATGAGGGCGAAGAGCAGGCCAGAAGGTGCTGTGTTCACAGCACTGCAGACAATCTGCAAGTCTGCCATGAGTGTTCTCATAATGGCACAATGAAAACCATGCCCACTCTCTCTGGGACGCAAGTGTGCTTCCACTACTGCAGACAGCTGGAGATCAGGGCAGCACAGAGGTCAAGATGACCCACAAGGCACAGATACGAGGCACAAACACGAGGTACAGATACGAACATCAAAACAGAGAAACAGAGCAGCCCATATCCTTGAAGAACAAGTGAGCACTTCTGTGTCTTCCACCTGATACATAACTGTGCAGCCAACTAGCCAACGTCACTGACAAACAAAGCTGACAGAAAACATGAGAGGTGGACCCATAGCATCGCTAACATGGCCAGCTGAAAATGCTGTGTGTGAAGGAAGTCATCAGTGAACATGTCACAGAGAAAAGCATTGCATGGCCCTAGAGCGACCTTCAAGCCCTTACAAGAAACAAGTCAAGAAAGAAAGTCTAACCATGTATTTTCAGGCATGTGCAGAACAAACTAGCCTGGAATGGCAGGGTACCTTCAAGGGCGAGCTGTAATCAACTAGAGTGCAGTTGGAATCCGTCTAGCAGAAACCCTGTCAGAACAAGGGTTTCTGCTAGGGACCCTAAGACAGGTAGCCTGAGCTGCCACTCAATTAAACAGCCAATGAGGAGTCAGCGAATGACAACCAAGCCAGCAGCAGCTGGTACCTCTACAACCTGCTCAACAGGCATTCAGGATGCACATTAAACAGCATCTGTTTCACGGTTCACTATTAATCATGAGCTTTTTAACAGTTCAGCATTACATACTATGAGGTTAAAAAGTGGTTTTTAATTTTAAACCACAACAGGTATGCATTTGTTTTAAGGCATTCCATTGGGCCGTTAACTGACCAAGTATTCTGTCTCCATACTTTGGAGACAAACATTCACCCAGTGGGAGCACAAATGTGATCTTAATTACTCCATGTCTGGATTTATGCTGTGAATCATACTTAAGACACCTCTGACACCTTTGTTACACCTTCTCAGTTGTTTCATATCCTACAGTTATTGCAAGCTGGTTTCTGACATTTAAGCGTTTTCCAAGCCTCTTCTTCTGACCCCAAAACAATTTAAAAAGGAATTATTAAATGACAATCCTAAAATCTGCAACAGCACCCTGGAGGGGAAATCTCTACTGTAATTATTTTTAAAAGGACATTTGAAATCTTTCCACAAAAAGTTTTAGTGCAGTAATTAACTTTGTGTACTGCGTGCGGACTACAAACGAGGCCAGTCCCTGAACAAATTTGTCACTGTCCTGCCCCCAACCTCCTCCAGACTTTCAAACTCCCACCACCCCCCTACAATGACACCAAGGCAAACGCATGGGAGGGGGGCAAACACACAACATAAAGCTTGGGAACCAAAAATGAAACCTTGGCTTTTGAGTCACAATCTCGTGCTGAAGGGAGAAGCATTACTTTAACAGCCTGTTGTTTATTTCCCCTGAAAATCAAACACACCTTAGCATTTAAACAAAGGCATATAAACCACTTGAATGCACGCCCAGGGAGTAAAACTCCAAAGGTAAACTGGATGTAAATGAGTGGAAACAGAAGTTATTTTAAAACAAGGCATTCCAAACGATATTCACGGTCTGCTTTGCGAGTGCTTTCAGCCCACACTACCTTACAGTAACCGCACGCCAGCTCACACCACAAATAACATTTGCCAATTAATTGTTATCATTCGGCTTTCTTTGCTTGCCAAGCAAACGCCAAAGTGTTGCTTTTGTGGAGCACAGAACTTCATCACTGCACGAACACGGCCAAGGTTTTCCCCAACATCTGTAATGCAAATCTTCAGCTCTACTTGGTTTATCTTTTATAATGCCTTTCACAACAGGATCACCCCAAGGCAACTGACAAAAGGGTGTACAAAACAATGTATAGAAAATGCTAAGGCCAGGTGACAAGGAGAAGAGAAAGCAGCCTGTTGTCTGAGAGTAGAAGCCACGTGTGAAGCTCGTCTGCTGTCCTCACAGTGACACCTAGGGCACAGTGGTTGCACAACTGCTGAAAAAAACTCCACAGCCACAAACTTCAATACTGTTTTCACCTTCAGCAAATAAATTTTAATTTGGAACACTATTTCTAAAGTAAAAGAACAGTGCATTTCACTTGAGGATAATAGTGCTGCTCAACAGAAAACCCTTTTGAGACAATTTTGTGCCTGAAAGAGGATTCAAGATCCATACAAATGTGTGGATTCACATGAAGCTACAACACTTCTCCTATAAAACTGCCATCTTTGGTCACACAAGGGATACCTATCAATAAATAAGTTCCATTTAAACACAACATTAGGCATGCTACATTTAATTCTAGACCTGGATGTCATTGTCACTATCACCAAGAGCCAAGCATGTAAAAAATCACACTCAAAACTGGAATTAGAATATAGTCAGAGCTCACGGACGCTCGTACCTTTACATACTGAATTCAAAATGTCAAAAGGATTCAACTGTATATGTTGAGATAAGACTTGAGTGTGACCTTCCCTCCTTTAATGACCATTCACAAATATGACAGTAATAAAAAAAAATTCATTTTATGACGAACGGGCACATTTATGACCAAGGTTTGTTAGAATTACGGATCGTTCAGGTAGAACTTACAAAATGTTAACAATATAGAAAGCTGAGTATAGAAGGCTGTACTAAAGCTGTAAGCACTGTCACAGTCACATTCTGGCTACCGATGCGTTTCACTTAGTGACCGTGGTGCTAAATGACCTGGTCACTGGAACAGGACTCAGTCACTAAAGCAGGAGTGATTGTACTTCAGCCATTAACTTCCTTATTTACATGAGGCAGGTCCAACATCATTTCTGCACAGAAAGTAAAGGTTCTACATTGACATTGTCTGAAAATAATTTCAGAACACGCCATTATGTTAATGCTTTCCCTGCAAAACATAACCATACAAATACAGTCTTGGTGTATATATACATATACAAGAAATTTATTATTAAATCCTAACCAACGGAAATGATGATACACAGAAAATAAAACAACAACAACAACATGCATTTTCAGATACCTTGTTGTGAAAGATGCTATAAAAAAAATTTACTGAAATACTAGAACACAGGTCTCTAAGAAATGCTAAGGATCTCTTTAACAAATGCTTATTGGCTTAAGTTTTTATATAAAGCAACAAAATCTATTCAGAGGTTATAGAATGTTTTCTCTTAATGAAAGTCTAATGTAATAAAATCACTGCAATGTTACAATATCCTTTCAGTTAAAATTCAAGACCACGGGCAGTCACACTTCGACACAAACCAAAGTGTGCTGATTACATTAAAAGGACAGAAGATAAAAAGGATGCCTAACTTATTTCACACAAAATGACCTGTAGAAATTGTACGTGCAGACCTTTGCCACATGCTAGGTAATCCACACATTGGTTTGTAATGTAACCTGCCTTTAACAAAATGAAAATATAAGGACTGACCTAAAAACCTGTCCAACTGAGTGATGCACTTGGAATTCTAAATTAAAATAATCCTTTCCTCATAAATTAAAAGAATGTGTAACTTTTTATAGCTTTTTGTATTTGTAATTTATCTTCAGGCATGAGGTGAGAACTTTGCCATCCTTAGCTGCGTGGGTAGTGCCTTCTCAACACTTCATGATTCTGGAACGAAAGTACCATAAAATAAGCCTGTCTATCTGAGGCTAGGAGACACAGACAGTCTAAATGCATCTTTATCATGAGATTACTGTAATGGTAAATAACAACAGTTTACACCTCTTTTCATTTAAAAAATCACAATGGTGTTTCTTTCTCCTCATTTACAAAAGTGTGTTATATCTAAGTTGTTAAACGTAAGCTCTGTTAAGTCACTATCTCTGCTTAAAATAAAGAAAACCAGGTGTATGACCCCACACTTTAAAAAAAAATGCCGAAACACATATTAAATTTGGGGGGAAAAGATTTTTGAATACACAAAAAATGAAATCACAGCTATGGCTCAGAGCTATGTAACAGACTGAGGAAGACGAGATGAGACGTGTGTATCCTTCGTCCGCTTCCCTCCTGACAGCCACTCTAGCAGCGCTGATAGGGGCGAGTACTGCTGTGCCAATCTGCACCGTGACTTTCTCTCACACACAGACACACACACACACTGCCAGGGTACGCGGAAAACTACACAACATTAAACGATGGACAACTTTCCCACAGAACTTCGGTATTCATTAGCCTCTGTGTGTGTGTGTGTGTGTGTGTGTGTGTGTTTGGCCCACATCTCTGTCCAAAGCAATAAACCATTTAAGAGAAACAACTTGTGTTCAGATTCCCAGTTGACTACTTTGATTAAGCACCATCTGAACCTGCACCCTTTCTAATAACATCTCAGGTGATGCCATGTCTTAAAGTTCAAGGTAAGACTATAAAATTACCCGATTATAGTTCAACATGTTCCTTTGTTTTCTCGCGATCTCAGTGGAATGTTTACAGGAATGTTTCGATAAAAGAACAATAATAACAAATAATAAAACACTGCATGTTTAAATGTCTGAAATCAACAACATTGTAAGACTAAAAAAAAAAACATACTAAATCCTCGACTGAATGACAGGAACGCAGTTGTGTTTACTTAATTATAAATACCACTTTTTCTTGCCTTGAGGGATGGTGAACCCAGGAGGAAGCTGAATGGTGGCCGGCTGCTGGGGGTGCCGGACGATCAGCTGCGGGGCCACGACCCTCTGAGCGGTGCCCAGTCCGGGTCGCAGCGGCTGTGCCTGTGTGGCGCTGGCCGTGACGGGCGAAGCAGACGGGGTCCCTGCCCTCATCATGCCAACTGTTGTAGCGGCTGTCTGCCCCACAACGTTAAGACTCGGTTTTCCCACCGCCGTGAGAGTTGCGGGACTACCGGCTGCGGGCACAGAACTGGCCGCGGAGGTCTGCTGCTGACTGGCTGTAGGGTTAACGGGAGCGGGTGCTGGTGCTGCTGCTGCACCCACGACCGAACCAACACCGCCAGGCGGACTTGGCATTATGATTTTAGATTGCTCCGGGGACTCGGACTTCTGCTCACTGCCTTCAGCGCTCTTGCTGTGGTTTACGACTTCAGTGACAGCGGCGACTGGGGGAACTGTACGTGCGCTTTGCTGGACCAGTGCCGAAACTGTAGTGCCATTTCCATTCTGTGCAATACTGGCCATTATGTGACTGGGCAGCCTTTGCAGTGCTATGGTGGGAGTACCCCGAAGACCCAAGGTTACGGCGGTTTGGGATGCAGATGAGTCGGGCGGAGCGGCACTAAATGTGGTCGTGTTAGCGCCAGACACTGCTGTTAGGCTGGAGCTGACCGCGCTCGGAGCGCACACAGCGGGGCTTGCGTTGTTAACGATAGGGGCTGCCCCGCGCTGAAACCCCGCAACACTGACGCTGACAGGCGCATTCGCGGGACAGCTCACTAACGTTACCGCTCCGCCGCTGCCGTTCAAACTCTGTATTCCCGCGGGCGCAGTCCTGATCGCTGAAGTGCTGTGATTTTTTACAGGATCGGTCTCTGTAGTTGCTGATGTTGCCCCACTTGACCCCAAAGCAGCACCTCTGCTACCAGGGCTCAGGCTCACCAGCGGTGGTGGCAAAGTTACCAGATCAGATGCAGCCAGTGTTGTGATATTGGATGCTCCATGTGATTGCAAACCGCTACTGACGTTTACCCCGGTCCCAGAAGTGATGGAAGCTTCCTGGAAAGGCTGCACGGAATTAATTGAGCACGGTGTATTATCGGTGCTAATTTCTTTTGAGTTAGGCTCCTGATTTATCGCAGCTTTATGTTGTCCTTGTTGTTGCTGTTCTAGTACTGTACCCACTTGGGCAGGTAGCATTCTTCCTAAGTGGTGATTGGTAGCGCCCGTGGACCCAGAGCTCCTGGTTTCAGTTTGGGGAGCGGCTGGATTGCTTTGGCCGACAAGCTGTGACTCCAGTGAACCCACCAGATCGCTCACAGCTTTTTCGTCAACCTCGGAGAAGAGCATATCTTCCAGAGGGTCGGAGGCACCCGCCATCTTTGATCTCTGAACGCTGTCCAAAATTTTCGTGCGGTGTGTGCGCAGGCGTGTTGCTGGGCATTGTGGGAACTATCCTGACGTCAGACCGCCAAAATTCATTCCGTGGTCTGTTTCGTGATTCTCTTAACTTAGAACAAAATCCGAAATGGATGTAAATACTGCCAACTACAAACAGACACGCAATTACAGCGTTTAAATAATGTTTAAACTGAACAATGCTATATAGTCATTAACATACCCAAGACTGCATTACCTTGTACAATGTAAATCAGTGATGCGTATATGAACTTTACACACGTAATACGTTTAAATTAACGTGAGTTAACTGATTCGTCGTTCTTTAAAACGTGAATACGTCTTATGGCTTCAGAGACCTGTCTACGGCGTTTGGAAGTAACAGCAAACGATTCCGTACTCTTCTCCAAGTCCTGTACTGAAAACTGTAGGACACAAAATACTGTTTCATTTTACGTGGCTAATAGTGTACTCCCTTAGTTGTGTTTATGGCCCAGAAGGACGGTGATAATTATGTTGTACAATTGATTTTATTCTGGGCAACAATATTATTGTCAGGGTCAGTGCTTTGATAACTATTGTATAATAAAATTTTAGTGACACTGCAGATGATTTATCCATAACAGGCTGCTTTGAATTGGAACCCAGTTTGGTCAAGGGTACCTTTATACAGTTCCTACAATATGCATGTTATGCGTATTTCCAAGCAAAAATGTATTACTATTACTAATGTTTTTAACCTGCGACACACACGCATAGGGAGAATCCTGAAACGCCGCGAGATTCTTTTTTTTTTTTTTTTTTTGTAAGAAAGTTCCCATTAGCCATTGCGGTTTGAGCGGAGGAAAATGACGGCGGCCATGTTGTAGTAGCAGCAGCAGCACTCTACGGAGGAAACATAAAGGACCAGAGACCGTGATAAGCAAAGAAAAGCGAGCGTTCGTGAATTCTTGATAATTACTATTGAAATAAAAATAGTTTACGTTTATTGTAATTTTCTCGAGGGAAGATATAATGAGTGGGGGGACTCCTTACCTCGGTAGCAAAATCAGTCTAATCTCGAAGGCCGAGATCCGCTACGAGGGGATCCTGTACACCATCGACACCGAAAACTCGACTGTGGCCCTCGCCAAAGGTAACGGGCTGTAGTGATGGCACATTTAGGGGTATCAGAAAAGCAGAATGCTACAAGCCTCTTGTCTGTTTAGCTGCACAGTAAAAACACAAGGTACATTTATTTACAAGCTGTTAATTAATACTGTCTTATCGCTTCGTGCGTATATACGAAGTTAGCATGTCAGACTGTTTATGGTGTGTTCTTTGTATGTCCAGCCGTTCCCTCTACGCCTTTCTGCCCAGGGTATTGTCAGCTCGTAGAGCACTTTTCAGTAACTAACTGATTGTACAATGCTGGTTAGCTAGCTGGCTGCTCGGTTAGCTAGCTGGCTAATCGTAACCACAGATACGTCGTGTCGTAGGAGCACTTTTTGGACAAAAGCCCGTCTCGCAGTGTTGAACAGAGCAGTCTGATTGCCGTGTGTGAAATTTCTCATCTCTGCTTTACCGTGGGCATTGTTTAATTCATACATTAAGGTGTATTTTTTTGAGGGAGTAATTGAAGCATTGTAATTATACCAATAACATAATTTAGTTTGGCGGTATTATGTACAATGTGTAGTCACTTTGTGCCGGGATTTACTCGCCGTTTAATACTATACTGTATGTGTAATATGGACGTAAAATGCTATAAATGCTTAGTTGTCCGTTTTACCCAATTGAAATACAGTTGTGTATGATCACTTGAGCGTTAAAGTTTTGCCAACTAAAGATTACCAAATTAAAAGTAGTAACTTCTGTCGTTCCACGTTATTTCGGCGCATGTGGGATGGGTTGTGGGGTGCAGCGGTCCGAAGTGCCCATCCCGTGTCGATTTTCGTATGTATGCACCATCATGTAATCTCGATTTCAAACCTAACGGTTCAGTCAGCTAATTGACTTTTGTCTTTCTGCTGCATGAAAGAAACTCAACATTTAAGTTGTGCGAGGACGAGAATGTCCCTTAATGTTTTTTTCACATTTTAATTTTATGGTAAATTGAAAAGGCAGCCCAAATGCATCCTCATGTTTTTGTTTATTTTGATTGCTGATTTTAAAATCTGTTACTAGGTACAGGTACGAAAGTGTTAAACCGTTTGCTTGTTTCTTAAGTGTAGTGGTTAATTACTGAATTGGTTGTAATGGCCCCTCCCACCTCCTTTCCCAAGTACGTTCCTTTGGCACTGAAGATCGTCCCACAGACAGACCTGTCCCACCACGGGATGAAGTTTTTGAGTACATCATCTTCAGGGGCAGTGACATAAAAGACCTGACGGTCTGTGAGCCACCCAAGCCCTCATGCTCCCTCCCTCAGGACCCTGCCATTGTCCAGGTGAGCCCTGCACACCTTGCTTTAGGGTTGGAGCTGGGTTGTCCTTTAATGTGCTGTTTGAGCTTTGGGCGAAGGCAGCGTCTTGTTTAGCTGAGAAATTCTTCATTTCAGATGACTTGTATAGAATCGGCTTTTGATTTACATGTATGAGGGTAATAGCACTTAAATGATCTTGTAATCCTGCACACAAAAATACTGATTGTTGCGGGGTCTTTGCTCTGTGACATGAATTTATCTGTCCTTGTTGTAACACCTCTCCCCTTTTCACAAGTCTTCTCTGGGCTCCAGTTCTGCTGCCACGTCCTTCCAGTCTGTAGGCTCATACACGCCGTTCAGCAGGGCACCAGTGCCTCCGTACAGCCAGTTCAACCCCAGCCCCCTGGTTCCCCAGCAGTTTGGAGCTGTTGGTGTAGGTAAGTATCACTTTATAGGGCTCACATGAAGCTTTCACAGAGCTGCCTCTGTTTTGTTTGACCCATCCTTCATATGGTGCGTCATGTTGTGATTTAAGGGGGGGAAAAAACTTTTATGTTGGGGTAAGGTTTGATGATAGTTCACTCCAATCACATACTCTTTAATGATGAAGTGTATTTAATCATACGTTTGTAATTTGATGTGCTTGATAGGCTTTAGAATGGAAATTTGGTAATTATCAGGTTGTGCCTGTGAATTTAAGATGGGGGCGCTTTGTGAAGACGAACGGTCACTTTCAGTCAGTTGCATAAGACGTTCATATCTCAGACTTTCCAAATATGCTGTTCCCCTCCATACAGGACGTTCTGTGTCCCCTTTTGCTATTGGCTCTAGCCCTAATGCACCTGTGTCCCTGAGCAGCACGCTCTCCTCCTCTTTTTCCCGTGACACGTGTTCACGGAGTACAGGTATAATGGAAGGTAACAGCCTTGTGGAGAAGCTGCTTTTTCACCTGTGAAATTTTTTGTTATATGCCATGCCAACCAAAGAAAAGGGTCAGGAAACTGAAACATGACCCTTTTCTGCTTGTGGACAGAAAAATGTTCACAAGTGATAATGTGGAACGGCACAAAGGTTAAAGTAAATGACTGTGTGGGGCATAGCTACCATGTAATTGCACACATGCTTGATCTGAGGCCTACTTACTACCTAACTGAAAAGGTATAACCTGTGGATTTTGTTGAATGTAGGACTGAGTAAATCAGCTTTACATGGCGGTGTGTTTGTGCTGGCTTCTCCTTGCTTTCAGTATAAGCATGTTGGACTGCTTCTGACACATGTCCCTGAAAATGCTAAGCAGAACTTTACATGTACTATGGTTCCTTTGCAGTGAATGAGGGTGGTCGCTGCCATTTTGGCTTTGCTGTGAGTTGTATGTCTTTTAGAGTTGGATGAGTACTTGCCACAGTAGTGCAGTAGACCCCCTGTTCAAGCGTGCAAATTTTTTCATCAGGTCGCTCCAGCCCCCAGCTGGACCCGCTGAGGAAGAGCCCCACCTTGGAGCAGGCTGTGCAGGCGGGCACCTCTGCAGCCCCGCCTCTGCCAGTTGGTCGTAGGAGCCCGGCACCTGCGCGTCCAGCGCCTGGGCCCAGCCAGAAGCCCCAGGATGGCCAGGAGCAGAGGAGGGGTGAGCCTGTCAGCCGGCCCTGGACCGCACCCCACACTGCAGCCACAGAGGGTGCTGTAGGTAGGACTACTTCACACAGTCTTACCTGATGACATTGGAGTCCGCTCTCAACTTGTTCCACTTTAAGCAGACCTATTCAGTTTGGTTATGCAGACAATTTTTTTTCCCAGAGATGTTTTTTGTATTCTGTATAAAAAAAAAAACACACAAAATGTAGACCATGTACAGGGGGTAATGTTCTTCTTTGCACAATTGTAATATTTGTGCAGGTGCAGATCCACAGAAGGTAGCCAGACCAGAGTCTGAGCAGGGCCGCAGTGAAACGCGGGACGCTGCAGCAAGGCAGGCTGGTATGACTGTGTCCTCTTATCACATTTATCGCCGCTAATCGCTCCGTTTGGTTCTTTTGAGTCATGATTTTATCAAATAAACAGCAGAGGTTGTTTCCTAATGTGGAATGGTTTTGCTGAAACACAATGATGCCCCCCCCCCCCCAAAAAAAAGCTGGCAGTTCTGCAGGCCGTAGGGGACGAGGCGGTGGCCACCGTGGCAGGGGCCGCTTTACTGTGCGGCGAGACGGACCCATGAAGTTTGAGAAAGACTTTGATTTTGAGAGTGCCAACGCCCAGTTCAACAAGGAGGAGATTGACAGAGAATTCCAGAGCAAGCTGAAACTCAAAGGTACGTGTCCAGCATGACAAGAGAACACGTGGAGATGCAAAAACTGCGGAGGAGACCTGGTGCCTGCAAGCACCCTCATCTAAAAGGCACAGCAGCGTGAATTTTTAGTTGGAGTTGTGGGTGTGAGGAAGGGGGCGGACTGATGCAAGGTGGTGTTGTGTTGGTCGTCAGTCAGCTCTACGTTCTTCACTATAGATGAGAAGCCGGAGAAGGCAGTGAACGGAGAGGACAAAGGAGACTCTGGTGTAGAGACGCAGAATAGCGAGGGCAACGCTGACGAGGAAGACCCCCTGGGTCCAAACTGTTATTATGACAAATCCAAGTCTTTCTTTGACAACATCTCCTGTGATGACTCCAGGTGTGTGTCCTGCATCTTTTTTAAAGGGAATGTGGAGGGAGCTATTGGCCGGAATGTGCGATGTTTCTTTAGCCACATGACCGCTGAACTGCATATAAAGAACTGGTAATTAAAAGTCGATGTTCTCCTCCTTACAGGAAAGCATCTGAAAAATCAGGGGCCTCAGGCTTCCAGAGGTTTGTTAAGTTCTACACTTGAGCATTTGTGTATGGCTTTTATGAGATGTTTAAGAGCACAGCTGTGGATGTTCCAGCTGTTTTAGATGACTCGTGGGTCTGTTTTGTGAGCATATGTGCATGTTGACTCCCCTCACTTGTGCCTCTGTGTCATCAGGCAGCGTAGGCAGACCTGGGCTGAGGAGCGCCGCATGAACGCCGAGACCTTTGGCATCCCGTTGCGGCACAGCCGTGGCCGCGGTGGCTTCCGGGGCCGGGGCAGCAACAACGGCTTCCGTGGTGGCCGGGGCCGAGGTGCAAATCGGGGGTCTTTCGGGCCCTCGCGTGGGGGAGGCGGAGCCAGTGGTTTCCGGGGCAGCTTCAGAGGAGGTCGAGGTGGACGGGAATTCTCAGATTTTGAATACAGGGTAATGCGCTGAGTACTAATTGCAGATTATCATATCTACACCTGTTATGTTGCATGTAACAATTTTTTTTTTTTTCCCTCCTCTCTCTTCATCCCTCCTACCAGAAGGACAATAAAGTGGCTGCGTAGTACATCTGGAAGATGGATCCAAACTGAAATGTAGCTGTGGGGTTTTTTTTTTTTTTTTTTTTTTTTTTCCTCCTTTTGAATGAAGAAATGTTTTTGCTGTATACTTGTCACCAGCACTGGGGTAGACTACTTCAGAGTTTAAATGCAGTTTCTTTTCCATTTCTAAAAAATGCTATCTTTGAAAAGGTTATGCTTTATTTGAATTATTAGCAGAAGGATGAGACCTTGTGTATACATACCATACTTCAGTGGGACTGTTCAGTATTTTTGCATCAATGAGCTTTTCTTACTAAAAGTTGTATTTGATAACGTTCTGTTGGGTGTAAAGATGTATGCAGAGGCCCGCTGATACTGTGAGAGTACAGATCACTGAAATAGCTTTATTTTTTTGGATATAATCCTATTGTGTAACTTTAGGAGCACCAAAATTCCTGTATATAATCAGTGGGGTCACAGTTGCAGGTCTTAGTTTTTCTACTTTTCTGTCATTCTGACAGGAGTTTGTTCTGCCTACCAACTGCTAAAACTAGTTTACGAAGAATCTTAGTAAATTACTCTTGTTTGTTCATCAGTTTAGATTTTACTGGGTTATTAATTGGACATGGTGTATGTGCTAAATGGTATGGTTCCTGATGTACTGGAAGTTCAACTGGACAGTGGTGACTCTCAGAGCTGTTGGTGCAATGGCCTCGTTCCCCTCTTTGGCTTGTATTTTTATATTGGTAATCTGCTAATCTCTACAAGATCCATTCCCACAGGTGATCAAGGCCAACAAAAAAGATGCATCCCTCAGCAATTTCCCCCCCCCCCCCAAAGATGCCAAAATTGACTGCGGTTGTATTTTAGTCAAGTGTTTTCCTCTCATACTGCTTTTGCAGAGGTTTTTGTGACGGGTGCTACTGACAGTAGCTAAGCTCAGTAGTGCTGGCATGAGGTGGTAGATGTGCAGGTGCCCTACAGGGGACACATCACATGACCATGCAGTGTAGTTTCACTGATCAGTTAGCTACTGTTAAGTTCCAACCAGAGTATACCCATATGAATAGACAGGTGTTTTGTCTTTGATTTCAGAACATACAAATCAGAACAGGATGTAAAGTCAAGATAAATAAACTAATAACTGGCATCTTTATAAAACAAGGCCATTACTTTTTAGTTTCAGGACCTTTTTTGAACCAGCTGACATCCTGTGTGATTGGGTCTTGAGAGTTGTAGCTAAACTTTGCATTGGATGTGTACAGCTTTACATTTTACTGTTAATAGAGATGTACTTTTTTGGGTTTTGAGTTATTGATGTATAACAGGTGTTAGTGAACAGCTTCTCCATAGGTCAGTGGGTGTACTTGCACTTTGTACGTGCAGACTTTCTTTAAGGTAACCCTTGATTTCAAAGTCATTTGGCTCATTCTTTTAAGAGCTGAGCATTTTGGATGGAAAAATACTGAATGGGATCGTGCTACATAAGCCAGTTTGACATGTCATTCAATTATAAGGCTCTAAAGTTTTTAAATTTTCCAACCACAGTTTACTTATGTACCCAATATTTTTTTTTGCAATGTGAAATGCACCCAAAAGTTGTGTAAGACTGGTATAATAGAGCGATTTAAACATGGTGGAAGGGTGAGGGTCCCAGAATAGCTTATAGTTGTTTCAGCAGTCAGGGGTTATTTTGTCTAGCTGATCACCTACATATGGTGACTTAAAAAGATTACAATTTATACAGGTCTAGAAAATTTAAAAAGCACTACAGAAATGGTGTTGAGGAGGCATAGGGCAGCTATTAGTATTTCCAGCAGGCAAATGTGGGTGTTGTTTTAAAAAAAAAAAAAAGCACACAACACCAAAGGAATTCCATAAGAAAAGCCCTGTAACTATAATGTAGAATAACCCGAGATGAGACTGATCCTGGATCTGTTGCAATAACTTAATGAAATGTCCCATGCAGATTTGACATAAAAGAACTGTATATAGTTCAAGTGTATATCGTGTGAAGGTTTGTCAGTTAACATCTGGAGTAACGAACAAATGTTTCAGAACTCAGTTAAACAGCATGGTGTACTTTCAGTGTGCCTCAGTAGTCTGGGGTTTTTATTTCAAACTAAGAATAAAAAGTTGTTCACTATCTGTTTTCTTTAAGCCCCAACTGTGGCAGTTTGTTTTGTACAGAAGTTTCTGAGTAACCCCTGGCCTATTGTTTTGCATTTAATGCAAATGAGTATAAATTACATTTGTAGTACCTGTGAGGTCATTCACTTAAATACATTTGCTCAGGTGACTGTCTAGAAGCTGGCTTGTTCAGCTTGAATGCTAGATTAATGGAAGCTGTGTGCTTTAGCATTATCACACTGGCTCATTATAACATCAGGCACAGAATTCTCATAGACTTCCTAACTGGTACACAGTGCTAGAATGGTATAAGAAAATGTTAGTGCACCATGGAAAACTGAAGTGATAGTGTAAGAAGCATTTACACCTGTAAACTGTAGGGGGCATAATTACCATTTAGACCATCTGAACTACTGTTGATTTTTGCATTGGGGCTTGTAGTTTTCATATGAAAAGGGGAACCTGATCACTGGCACATTTTTAAGAAGGCATGTATTAGAAGAGCACAACGAAATGTTTCAAAGCCGTTTTATTGTTAAATGTTCATCTGTAATAAAGCAAGTGTTTATCTTACAGAAGCTTTCCAAAAGTAAAATAGAAAATGTACAAGTCCAGTTTGTGAAACATACTCCGCACAAAGGTGGGGGGGGGTGCACAGAAGCCACAGCACAGACAGGGCAAAGAGCGTCTGCAGCGATACCTGACAAACGTCACTAAGTGGAGGGTGTATAGCGTAACAGCGCACCTCAGCAGCACCTACACTTGGCATCATGAGTGTGCCTACATTTCACCCCTGTCAACCAGCTTGCCCTCGTGTGTTCTGGGGAGGATTCAGGCCCTTTTGTGAGATTCACCAGTATTTTACTGGAATGACTTTACTAAAGATCCTGAATTGTATCATATTTCCACAGCTTGCTAGGAAGCCTGTGTATTAAAAATGCTATCAAAGGTACGATGAAAAATGAGTCAGTAGAGGGGACCACCACCAGATCAGTTGGAAAAAACGTTAAGTGCCCTATTCTAATTCAGTCATGGCTCCGAAACACTCAATGCTTGCTTACAATTAGTCAAAAGCGTCATTTCATTACGAGGCCACAGTAAGGCAAGCAGCCTCCATCATTTTACAAAAACTGGCTGAAGCATTGAATTGTAACTTGCTCGTTGTTACATTTCAAGGTCATGGGGTGTGTGTATACAGATGTCTTCATATGAGGAAAAGCAACAATCCATATTCTGATTGTGCAAAGCAGTAAAAGTTATATACATGCACATTTTGTGTATGTGAATGTATACACGAAGAACTTTGTGTAAACAAGTATTTAAGTTTTTCAGAAAACTCATCAGAAACAGGCAACATTGGCATCTGCAAACACATTCTGGGCATTTAAATACCACCCATGTACAAACTGAAAAATATGGGTAAATTAGTCACCCTTGCTTTATAATAGTTTTAGTGTATTCTAACATAACATTGAATGTGTTTTATGACAAAAATGTGCTTTTAACTTACGTAGGGGGAAAAATATCTGAAGAACATACAAATATTTAAAATACAAAAATAATCTTAATACTGTCAACTCTTGTACAAGAAAATATTTAAATGAAAAATATGTGAATATTTTCTTCAAACGGAACTCCTTTTAAAAACAAATAGTTAATCATAAAGGATGACTTTAAGGTTAGTAGGTAAATATATGTCATAAATAACCTTTAGAACCAGTTACTAATATCATTATCTTCACTGCCGTTTACCACACCAGTTTTCTTCAGAAATATGCTAAAGCTGTAAACATATGAACACTGACATGGCACATTGTAAATGCTTATTTTCACTGTGTCAGTTGAAAAAGGTAGTGCATCTCTGAAATTACACGTCTAATGAATGCAAAACTGCAATGAATGATTATACTTTAGCTGAGCCTGCTCAAAGCCTTTTTAATAAAAATGTAAGTAAATCTTATCATTTGAATCATTTACACACTGCTGAACAGTAAATATTGGCTGTACTCTGGCTCATCTGGCATGAAAGTTACAGCTTTGTAACGGAGCTGTAGGATTGGCTGCATAGTGGCCGCCGCCGTAGCCATCGTGTGTTTTAGTTACGGCTGCTGTAGCAAAATGAATGAGTTCTTGGTGTCACTCCAGTGCAAGACATGCATTCCACAGGTTACTAAGTTCTTAGGAAATAAAGCGTGCTCATATATAAGAGCATTGCTCTCACATCCTTGCCTCAAAAGTCTAAGGAAACAGTTAATATCAAGTTTTGCTTTGAAGGATGGGAATATCTAATGAACAGCCATGGGTTTCAACTGTAAACGCAAGCTATGGGTGTGTGACAGGCCTATGTACACCTTCCCTGTCTCCCTTACCATAGAGACTCGCAGTGCACCCTTGGCGTTAATCTTGAAACAGCACATTAGTTTACTGAACTTGCATTGCCGTCTCAAGGTAAGATGCACCCAGCCACTATGGAGACTGTCAGTACTGGTGTAGGTAAGAGGGCCTGTGTTCCTGCTTCTGGGGAAAGGGTTTGAAGGCCTTGCCAGTGGGTTTGTGCTGAGAAGCATGCTGCTGCTGTTGTGATGGCTGCACTGTCTGCTGCTGCTGCTGCTGACTGTAGGCGAACCCAGAAGAAGCGGAGCAGCTGCTGGGTGTGGACCAAACCGGTGAATGAAGCATCTGTATGGAGTCATTCCATTGGCTGGAGGGGACGCCCATCGGGTACAAGGAAGAGCTGGGATTGGGCAAGGTGTTGGTATGAAGGGAGGAGTGCTGCCAAGGGGCTTTGGGAGGCCAGGTTTTCATCTTGCTGTCCTGCAGAATGACAGCAAAAGGCAGTGAAGCAAGAGGAAACAGGGCTTCCACTGTAAAGCACATTGAAATAAAAAAACAGCAGCCCACTCACCTGGCTGCTGTCATCGCTGGGGGCATGCAGTGCTGGGGAGGCCAGAGTGCACACCTCCTGCTCTCCACAGCTGTGTTTTCTGTACAGAAATGAGACTGTGTGACATCCTGACCCTGTACCTAATAAACGACCACCTGGACAAATAGGCTAAACGTGTAAATAATGGTGCTTGACACACAAACCGCATGTCACGACACTGCACTTCAGTAGTCAACACCGACTGCAGACAGCCTGCCGCACCTTCTTTGCTTGACAGCTGCTACGAGGTCAGGACCTGAAAACATAGAGAAGAGGCTGTCCCCGTTGGCAGAGGAGGTCTCATCACTGGAGCTGGCAGAGTCGCCCTGATTTGTTGGCCAACTGCTGTTTGTGGCCTCCCTAAAAAAACGAGGCACAAATGTGCACAGGTCAGCCACATACACAACAGCCTTGGCTCTGCACTTCAACACTGCCTGTGTACTGAGAATCTGCACATCTCTGTTCTACTGCAGTGTGAAGAAGCTGCGAGGCACCGCACGTAACGAGCATCACGACAGAGAGCTCACCGCTCTGCGTAGTATTCTCCGTGGGCCCAGCCGCCGTGGGTATCGTCAGAGGCAGGCCAGCTGCCATGTGCGTTGCTTGGGCGACGCACATGCTGGGCCTGCCGCTTCTGCTGCATGGCCTGACTCACCCCCGCCACGTATCGGACAAATTCCGGGTCAGACCCAACTACGGATGGACAACGATGACAATGAACAGGTGGCCACGAGTAAGTGAAGCTCCTTAACCCCTCCAGAGCAGTTCTCATTATTCTACTACGGTCATTGTATGTAAACAGCTGCAAAAGGATGTTCATTTTGGACATTTAGAAAAAAAATACCCCCAGTGTTTGCCATGTGTACCTGACATACAACATTTTTTTGGGAGCGAAAACCAGTACGATTTGATCAGTACGGTTGAAGTTTGGAATGAGTTGCCAATCTTTATCAGACAAAGGATAAAGACAAAAAACATCTGAAAATATAACATTTCTTTTCTAATTTATTTATTGCACTTTTAAACCTCTTTATCCTTGTACTGCTTATATTATCTATGTGATATTATGTACTGCCTCTAAGCCTCTTCCTCAGTGTCATTCTGTAAATCTTGTTGTAAATCACTTTGGTCAACCTGGTTGTGCTTAAGTGTGCTATATAAATAAATAAGCATTGACAAAATTCAAATTAAAATTCAATAAGAAATTTGTAGAGTAATAAAATTACTTCTAAAATGGTTAACTTTAAACTGTGCATGTATATTGCTGTGACCACAAGGCCATAATTATAATCATTAATAGCCATTGTTCAGAGGGAAAAAAAAATTCCCAGCACCATCTTGATGTGTTATGAGATTCCAGTAGATTTATGGTTTGTGCAGGGTGAGCACCAGCTGTGTGTTACATTTTGCACTCTGGGTGTTATTTCCACTGATATTCTGGATGCCAACTATGAAAACAGCTGACAACAGAAATGGTGTACAATGTAGCAACAGGAAGGCTGTTTCAAACAATTTGAGTGTGCGTCTCAAAATTAAAATAACGCGTCTGCCTTGTGCAAATGTGAGTCCTGCCAACAATTACCACTGCAAGAAAACTACCGCAAGTTCTACCCTGGAGCACAAAAACTATCCTTCCTCATTCCCATCATGCTTGCAGGCTACACATATGTAGAAAATGAATGTTAGCTTGGTGCTTCTTTGATGTGCTATGGTCACGTGGTCAACACAACAGATATCAAAACAGCCGAGGAGTCCACGAGAAGAATAGGAATAGCTACAGATTTAGGAAGCTCAGCTTTTCTTCTACATAATATATAGAATTGTGCTTTGGCATGAATGTTATCAAACTAATAGTGATTTGTGTGGTTGAAACAGACATGCCTAGATAAAAAATTACATATATGACAATTTCATTACACTGGTGCAATGACAATAAAGATTCTATCTATCTATCTATCTATCTATCTATCTTATAAAGTTGTGTCCCCAGTCTGAATTTGTGATGCAAAATATGCCAATAGTCTGTTTTGACCCAAAGGTTTGTGAAAAAGGGCCTACTGACATTGTGTCTAAAAGTCAGGCATGTGCAACTCAGACAGCTGAGTCACAAAGACAAGGGTAAACAAAGTCCTGAGAAGTCAGTGTGTTGGTGGTGTAGAGTCCGTGTGTTGGTATTAGCAGGAAAACTAGCTGCTTTACTTGACATCATTAGCTTTACAGGATGACATTAATGCTGTGAGCATCAGCTCGGTGCACACAAGGTGCCATGTGGTCTGCTGTATAATTTAATCTAAAACTTTTTCTCTCTGCCAGTTTCCTCTTAAGAACTTAAACCCCAAACAAAACCCTGCTCTGGATCCTCCAAACACCTCTTCTGGGGCTACATACGCTGCACTGAGCAGAATTTCTCAACACACTGAATATTTCCTGAATAACTATTCCCTACATTCAGCCATCAGACTCAATTTTACAGCAACGTTGGCCCATGTCGCGTCTCAGCCGCACGTGCACTTCCTGACAGCCTGAACAGCTGGTGGTCTGTCTGTCAATACCACTGAGAGAGACACCGTGTCTCCACACGGCAGCCATTATCCCTGCCCAGGACTTCAACAGATAGCGTGTAATGGAGGAGGCGCACAGGACAGCGAGTACAGAAAAGGAACGAGCTGTTTCCGAGGCCTTAAAGCTCAGTTTCAGTTCTGAAAAAGTAATTTAGGAAAACTAATAAATTTAGATAAGTGGGACTTCAGTTGAGTGTGACAGTTATTTCCACAGAGTGCTTCTTGTTCATCTTACCTAACTGGGCAAATGTTTACAGTGCAGTTGCTAAGAGACAGAAGAACTGGTAAGCCATTTCATGAATAAGACCAAGGAGGTACTGCTCACCTGCTGGGTCAAATGGCAGGACATCCCCAAGACCTCCAAAGCTCGCCTCGGTCTGATCCCGATTGGGCCATGTGTTGTTACGTGGGCCTTGGGCTTTTTGTCCCAGCATTTCCGATATGACGCTGTCCATGTAGCTGCTCACCAAGCCCAGGCTGTACAGGTCTGAACTGAGCTCAGGGTGGCCTGGCGTACCCCACTGTCCCTGCTGGCCAAGGGGGGAAAACGCTGCTGGACCAGCCTGCGTGGACTGCTGGCTGGAAGCACTTGGCCACTTGCTTGTTGCTCTTTGCTGCTGCTGCTGCTGCTGTGACGGCAGCTGGAGCTGCTGACCAATCGGCTGCAGGAGGTGCTGATAATACTGCACTGCATGCTGAGAGGGCTGCTGAGGTTGTCTCTGAGCTGGCTGCTGCACCTGCAGGGCCTGTGGCAGAGGCTGCAGGCTGCTGTGAGACATCGCCTGTGCAGGCAAAGCAGCCCCAGAGGGGGGTTTCATCTCCGCCGCGTTGGTCGACGCTGCAGAGTTCCTCCTCTTCATCAGAGGGGACGCATGCTGGGACTTGCTCATGTTGAACCCTGAGAGAAAGTCGATAACGTCCTGCATCTCCTGGTCCGTGGGCAGGTTCATGCCTTTGTCGTGTGACATGCAGCCGTTGTGAAGAGCCCGTGAGGAGCCCAGCTCCGGGCTGCAGGGTAAGCTCCCTGAGCTGGGCGTGGCCCGAGGCCTGCAACTGGAACCTCTCGGCGACCTGGCCTTGTCTTCAGCGCCGGCGCTGGCGAGGCTACCATGGGACGGAGTGTTGGGGATGCAGCAGCTTCCTCCCTGGCTTCCTGTGGACAAGCCCCTCTTGGTGAGCTTGGAAGTGAGCCTGGAGATGGTCTTGGGCAGCCCTCCAGAGGATTTGGACCCATTCGCAGGTGGCAGGTGAGCAAGCTCCCCACCATCAGCGTTCTCTCGCTGGAGTTGCATCTGAATGGTGGGCAGGGCTTGTTCCCTTTCCAAGAAGCAGATAGGCAGAGTTACCACAGACAGGTAGGCCAGCTTCACTCACAAGCCCCCAGTGACTGCCTTCCCCACAACCAACCCCCACCTGATGACACTCAGCCACCAGTACTATTGCCCACCATCAGAAGTACCTGTGTTCCCTCCACCTGTTCAGGTCAAACACTGCAGTGTACAACACCTCCACCATACCCAGGGTCTTCTCAGGGTCCAGGCTGCGCTGCAGTAGGGACATGGTGGCTGGGTCCTCCTTCAGACACCTGCACAGCACGGACACATCAACCCTGTCTCAGAAGTGCATGACTGTCAGCTCCGGCACACAAAAACAGATGTTCTGAGATTAAATTGTTATAAAGAAAACCAACAGGGAAAATAAATAAATAAAACTGTGCCCAGATGTAAAAGAGCTTTACCAAGTCGAAGGGACTTGTATGACAATTTTGGATTCCTCCAGAGTAATCTGTGGAGCGTAGGCCTCCTTGTTGTCAATGTGAGCAGTGTCAACTACCACCTGTCCACACACGGAGATACCAAATATTGAAGAAACCAAGACAAAGGACACAAAGAAAATACAGTTAGCAGGCTGTCAAAATTTTTCAGACAAACAATCAGCTGTAAACAAAAATTTTACATAAAAACACACATCCACATATACGAGGCATCAAGAAAAAGGCCTACTTTATTTATTTAGTTTAAAATTATATTACAAATTGAGTTATAGCTGACAGTGAAATAACATCAGTAAACAAAGCAGTCATCCATCTTTAACTGCCTGTAATAAAGAATGTATTCATAAGAGTTAACTAAAGCAATTACCTCATCTTTTACATCTGAGTATTGTACTCATAAAGCTGATTAGACACTTATTAAAACGGCTGTAGAGAAAAGCACTGTGTTGGAAAAAGGGTTCTGAGGTTTAGTTCCCTTGAGAAAGCAGTCCATTGTTATTTCAGCTGCAGGTGCATCCTACATGCACTCAACAGGCAATGGCATGGTGGGCGTCTCCCCAAGAAACACACACTTGCACACGCACAATTTATTTACTTACATTAGGTTGTTTTGTGGGCTGCACAGCAACTAAATGAGTCTTCTAGTGTTAAGTATTCGGTGTTGTGAATGCCTTTCAACCCACAGCCTAAAACATGATGTGCTGATGAACTGGAGACTACTTGACAACCCGAACTGTGGCCAAAAGGTGTATGACTGTGTGTAGGAGGTCTATGCAGGATATATCAAATTTGTGTTCCTTGTCCTTCTTGGGACCAGCTGCAGATTTTGGTGGGTCACAAAGAGGTGCCATGAGGTACTCACCAGTCCTGCCTGACCAAACAGTAGCTGCACGGCAGTCTTGCAAGCCGCTCTCCAGCTGGAGGGGCAAACCTGGTTGAGGACTTGGGAAACAGGTGCGTCATCCTGGGGAGCCAGGCCATTCTGTCCTGCTGCTGCTCTTATGAGCTGCAGAGTCGTGTGCTGATGACAAAAACACATGCAGCACAGTTTAACAAGGTCCCCCATCAGAACACAATTTTCCCCTATGTTTACATGTGACACTGATAGCAAAACAGCAAGAGTGAAAAAATACAGACATGGCTTATGACACATGCTTTTAAACTGCTTTTAGAAGGCTACAACCCATGTTCTCAATATAAGAAAAACTGAAAAAAAATTAAAATACTAAAAATACTTTAGATGAGACATGTTTGCAATAATGCAAACATCTCTCATCTAAAGGCAAAATAAGACTAGCAACAAATCCTCTAGTTAAATTTAAAAAACTAACCATCTTCATAATGGAATTGCACTCTGGGTTTTTTTTTTTTTTTTTGAAAACAACTTCTGGCAATTTCAAGTTCAATTTATCTTTGATATATTTTTGCAACAGCGTGTCTCAAAGCGCCAATCCTGGTAGACATGGAGAGTGAGTAGATGTGAACGACACAGTACCATCTTCAGTTTGAGGTTGTCACCGGCAGACTCATTGAAGGAGACACCTTTGAGGAAGTGGGGGCCGATTTGTAGTGGGATGGTGGGAAGTTCACACTGCAGGGCTTGGGCGGGGCTCTGCAGCCTGCCTGCCTGCTGAGCTTCAGCTTCACTGCAGCAGTCCTGCAAATGATGTGCATAGACAAACATGAAACGCTATCAAGGAAAATACAAAGCACCCCTTCTTTAGCTTCTATAACCAGTGTATTCATGGTTGAGAACATAGTGGACGAGACCACTGGTAATGCCTGAGAGATAACACACCTGCAAAGACATTTCTATAGACTTGGGGTCAAGGTGAAAACCAGCCTTCAGTGCATACTCGCTATGTCCAAGGCTCTCCAACGTTATTTTATAAGCCTAGCAGAGAAAAAAAAAAAAGACGTTTTTCCACTAATTTATGGTATTCCCACAACATCAGATGGCAGCTGCACTGTTTGCCAGGTTTTGCCGACCTACCTGCAGCGCACTGTCAATCTTGGTGTTGAGGTCCTTGAGCTGGTGCTCAGGGATGGTGGTATTGTGAGAACAGAAGATCTGCTGGACTTCAAGCCCTGCCAGCGAGCCATCGCGATCTCGCTCCCTCAGCCGCGCTGTGGCCTATGGAGCAGAGCCACAGCCTTGTCAGAGGGGGTAACTGGATCAGGTTCGTTGCCTATATCTGTTTGAACTGGCAACTCACTGGTATAGCGAGGGTCATCATGTTAAAACCACCTTTGTCACTAGACCTTGAGCAGGATGGGAGAACAGACAGCTGGTATACTGGCATTTGAAATAGGTCACAGTTGCACAACATCCTGTGGACTCATTGGCTGTATTTTAATAAGCATATAAAGTTCTGTAATAGGCACAGACTTAGTGTGTAGTGTCTACAGCGACAGCCGATTTACAGGGGAAAAGCCTAGCACTGTCTTGCCTTTCAAATCCTAATATCTCACAGATCTACAGGAAGGCGACCCGTGGGCCTTTTGGGCTTCCTTTCAACAAAAAGCCACCAACTGTGAGAGCTGCTCTGTCTGCACTCTCCAAAAGCACAGCTGAGTAAGTGACTGGCCAGGGTTACAATGGCCAGGCCAACACACACCAATTTGCCAAACACTCACGGAATCCCACCATACGGCAAGAAACTGAGAATAAAACCAACTCTTCACTAAGAACAACAATCCGCAACTCAATGCTCCAAATCCACATACATCACAAAGCTGAGAGCCTTACAGCTGTGTGGGGAAAAACTTTGCCCATTGGCTGTTGAACATGTCGGCCACAACACAAAACACTATTGGCCCTGAATTCCAGGGGATATGAAACTATACAACACAGCAGAAAATATTGTGGAATCAAGTAATCTATTTCAGTAGTACATGAAGGATGTAAAAGGGAAGGACTTATTCTTCAATGTAAAATAGCTGCAAGAAACAACCAATGGAAACTTGAGCAAATTTAACTTGTGTTAAATTCACATCTGTAAAAAAAAAATTTTATTTAAGCATTGTTTGCTGCAGACAAACACTGATAAATAAACTGAGAAAACAAAATTAAACTTTGCGTACAAAGTTGCACAAGAAAAAACTAACATTAAAAATACAAGCAATCCTTCTCTTACCTGTTCTCTATGCACATGTGAGATCACTGTTATTGCTGTTAATGCAGCATAACATAAACATAAACAACACCACGGTTTGTTGTAACAGCTTACTACATAACTGGTTTATCCCCATAAATGGGGATGGAGGAAAAAGGAGAATGAGGATAACAGAATGTGCGGTAAAAAGCGAGGTGTGACTTAATACCTCCACTGCACCCCTCCAGGAACGCGTGGCCTCTTCCAACTCAGACACCCTCTCCTGGGCAGAGCCGTGGCCCGGAGCACAGCTACGCTTCTCCTGGGCCTGGGCCTGAGCCAGCGCCTCGGCCAGGCAGGACTGCGCCACGGGCTGCACCTTCTGCAGGGCTTGTGACAGGAACTGAAAGTGTACCTGCATCACTGTCAGGAAGCACCGGCCCAGAACCTGCAGAGGTGTGAACAGCTGTGGCTACCATGGCAACACTAACATCATGCCTAACACATATTTATTCAGCATTGTAACAGCAACATCAAAAGCCACACAGGCACGTAATAACTTCCTTGTGACTAAATACGATTTAAAGACTGTTATTAGATATTTGTGATAACACAAATGTTCTAATATCTGGCTGATTGCCTATTAACACTGGCTGAGATGGAAGATTTTTTTTGTCTTGTATCAGAAATATGACAATGACAGGAGAAATCACCAAATCGGTGTGTATGAAAACAGAGGCTCTGTGCAAAAGGACAAAACCCCATGAAGAAACGAGAAGATGAAAAAGCAACTAATGCAAAATGTTCAAGAAAATTCTATTCAGGATAGAGTCACTTTCTTCTGTGCAAAAACACAGTCCCCTCCCATAGCGGTCACACTCAATGGATCAGCTCACTTTGAAATGAGCTCTCGCCTACAGTTTCACTACAAAAACACAGTGGTCTTTATCATGGACTACTCTGACATGCATGCTTTCACAATGCAGCCAGACAGGTTCTGGCTCCTGAAAATGAAAACATTTACAAAAATAAATGTCCTTTCGAATTAATGCTAATGCGAGTAGGAAAAATGTCCCCAAAACCCTCAACAAAATCAAAGATATTTCTATTTTGCAACATTGAAATCACATTCACTGCTTATACCAGCATTGTGCTTCAGCTAAAACTGTTCACGGTCTACAAGCTAAAGGTGTATAAAATCAAGCACTTAGGCATGCAGACTGCTTCTACAAACATTTGTGAATATGTGAAAAAATTCACTCCATTTGGGTTTTCCCATTACTCACAACTGCAATCCAAATGGAAGCAAAACAGCAGCGTAATAAATAGGCCTTCTGGAAATCGCTGTGGGCTCGGAAGCATTTTCCCCACATGCCTGTACTTCCAGAACGAACGCATTCTGCACTGTAGGGTGCTGCAATCACAGAACTAGGGACTACAGGGGCAGAAACAGGAAGTCCATGCCTCCCAGATTAGCCCACTGCTTTGGAATGAGTCATTTAGCAGTGACACAGTCACATGGACATGAGCGTTCATGCTCCAGTAACCTTTTTCCTGGACAGGACTCACATTGTGCAATAAGTCATCAGCTATATCCCAGAATACATTGTTAGAAAAAACAGAACCAGGGGGGAGGGAGCATGAAAAGTAGTATATAGATGTTGGAGTTTCATATTTGTTTACACTGCTTACTGTTTGAGATACACAATCTGTTACAAAACAAACTACAAAAAGTCAGCAACACTTCAGGGTCATACATACACTATATTGCCAAAAGTATTGGGACGCCTGCCTTTACACGCACATGAACTTTAATGGCATCCCAGTCTTA
>JABJVR010000016.1:173674-231257 GCA_025773905.1 Chitala chitala
CACTGAATTATATAAAATAAATGTTTTCTACAGACAAATACTAACATAAGACACTTTGGTTCAAGAGAGACCAGTGGTAAGAATAGTGAAATGGCCTTTAGAGGACAAATCAACTTCTGTGGTTTTAATAACCTCCATCCTCCCTCAGAGCTGGACGTTTACAGCATGATTCAGACTTTACCTGCTTTTGCATGGAATAGCATTGCTATATCCATTTGTGTGCTTTACCTTTAGTGATGCTAGAGTATAGAAAATATAAATGTTGAATAATATACGAGAACTGGGAGCTCCATAATGGTTTTCCTTTAAAGTAGCAAACTACTACCAAGAACATTTGTTTTTGTTGCCTGAAAACAGCCAAACTGGGACACTGAATCAGTGTACGAAGTTGTCCTGGCTTCTATCCAGTGATGTACTGGTGTCTTGGTAGGTGAATGAACAGTTCCTTGTATCCAGTGATGTAGTGGTGTCTTGGTAGGTGGGTGTACTGTTCCTTGTATCCAGTGCTGTACTCGTGTCTTGGTAGGTGGGTGTACTGTTCCTTGTATCCAGTGGTGTACTGATGTCTTGGTAGGTGGGTGTACTGTTCCTTTTATCCAGTGGTGTACTGATGTCTTGGTAGGTGGGTGTACTGTTCCTTGTATCCAGTGGTGTACTGGTGTCTTGGTAGGTGGGTGTACTGTTCCTTGTATCCAGTGGTGTACTGGTGTCTTAGTAGGTGGGTGTACTGTTCCTTGTATCCAGTGGTGTACTGGTGTCTTGGTAAGTGGGTGTACTGTTCCTTGTATCCAGTGGTGTACTGGTGTCTTGGTAGGTGGGTGTACTGTTCTAACCAGTGATGTAATGGTGTTTTGGTGGATTACTGCTTCTTCTATATCTTTGAGAACATATTCACACTTTCACTTGTTCAATGTTGCTTCATGCATAAATGACCAAAGTACTTGGTATTTTTTATCACTTTTCAAGTATAAACACACTTCTCTAGTTGGTATACATCTATGACTCTTTTATGTTAAAATGGATATATGTTAAATCCACTTTATTCAGTGGCAGATATAAGCTTTATATTTGTGTATATGCAGCACTACATGTCAGCTCCTAGAGGTCATGCCAGGAGGGTAAAAATTGTCCTGGCTGAAAAAATCTGTGTATTCCCAAAATATTAGAACTTAATCAATGGTTCCCCATACAATAAAAAAATTGTTGGTTGTAAAATACCTACATTGTCCTGTCGTGTGTTACACCTATTATATATTACAGTATTTGCTTCAAAATATCCTACATTTGCACCTGATGTGAAAATATGCAGAGGATTTTTACAATAAAGTCATTTTACGTAACATGTAACCAAACCACAGATGTGGTCACGTTCATAGGGATGGTTTTGTACATATACATACATTGTTTAAATTTATTTTACCTTTTGTATGTAAAAAATAAATTAACGTATCAGGAAAAATAAAAAAACCAAACCAATTACCGGCTCTTTTTACTGCGTGGTGCTTCTCGCCCTCTTGTGGTCATAATGTTTGTTACAGTTAAAATATTGCAAAGTACTGTAATACGTCGTGTCCACGTATGACACATTTTACACAACTTTATGAACATTTATACGGCATGTTTATATGTAAGTGTTACTCTAAATCTGTTTGCATGTTTTTAAAGAATTGCTACAATCATGAATCAGCGGACGGATAACTAAACTGAAATGTTTTATTCTCACAGTTACATATAATGAAGGACACATTTGAAATTGTGCCTCTATATGCCGAATATAATGCAGAATCTAACAACGCGAACCAAACACTTCATTCAAATCTACGGGGCCACTGGCGACCTCTGGTTTGCTGTGGGATAAGTGGCAGAGTTGTCATTGGATCTCTGCGCCTCTGTAATGCCTTTTATTTCAGAGCAGGTCTTCACCCACCCAGTCGGAGGGCAGCTGTCCGCAAAGTAACCGTTCCGATCTCCACTTTGTCGTCATGGGACTCACAAGTGACCCAAATTTTCAGAAGATTGAACAGTGGTACAAATCCAACGCTGGGAAGTTGAACATGAGACAGATGTTTGACACAGACAAAGAAAGATTCAGCAAGTTCAGGTAATCTGCAGTTCCATACATGAATAAGAAAAAAAATGAAACTACTTAACGTGCATGAGGAATTGTAGTGTGTAATTTCAAAATCTCCTAAAGGTTATTTTGCTTGTATATATAAAAATCGTATCGTCCTCTTAATTAAGTAACGAATTGTGTGTAACGTGCAAAGTGGTGTTGGTGTATCTTTGTGCAACCAGTGGTCTCCATTTGATCCAAGGATACCAAAAGGTCACGGTTGACTGGAATTATTTTCCTTGTTATGCTGTACAAAACCCCCCAGTTGTATTTAGATTAGCCAGCTAGTTCATCACTCACTTGTTGAATAATGTAAGCAGAAACTTTATGTCACAAAATGTCAATGTGGAAATTAATTACAGAATCATAGAAGGAGTTCGGGAGTCGGGAATACGTTTTCCTTATAATTAGGCTACGAAAAAATCGAGGGATGGGTGAGAAAATGTTTCGTAAATAAACTTACGCTACAAGTTATGACAGTTCACAATGGCTATTTCGAGGAAAATCAAGGACAGTTGATTGTCGTGTGTGTGTGTGTCTGTGTGTGTGTGTGTGTGTGTGTGTGTGTGTGTGTAGCCACGCCCCCTCGTTCTCTAGTACGTTTCTTCCTTCCCTCAGTGTTTGTGAACTGTGTGTACCCCTGCCCTCGTGGCTCACTATATACGTTTGGTGTCCTTCCTTTGTCATTGCTTGCTAATGAGGTCATGTTAGTGTGCTCCACGCACGCGTGGTCTTCCATGCCTAGTTTGGTTTTGTGTGTCTCTCTCTGTCATCCCACACCCCCCTTTCCTTTCCTCTTTCCTCACATTCATGCCCACTTTAGGATTATCCTTCGTATTCATTGTTTTACTCTTGGTCCTGTTTTTGTTAATAAACACTCTCTGTGAGTAAACCTTTGCCTGTCTTGTTCTCTGACGTGACATATATGATATATTTTAAAAGAAAATCTGGCTTGCCTGTGTTTTTCTCTTCACAGCATTACACTGAAAACGGATGATGGAGACATCTTACTTGATTATTCAAAGAACCTAATCAGTGAAGAAGTTATGAAGATGTTGGTTGACTTGGTAATTATGTAATTAATAGTATAATAGCTTTTACTGTCATTGCATACATATACATGTTACAATGAAATTTGTTGAATACAGTTCATGTATTAGTTAGAAATGGCTGTGAAGTAATAAATGAATCAAATAACCAGACAGTATATAAACCAAGTACAATATTTATAATGGTTTTCTATGCCTTATCACTTACTTCATATTTCAGTTTGCAGTTTGTTTACAGTAATCATTGGTATTCGTCTGGTAATTATAATTGGTGACAAAATATTGAGTACCAACAAGCGAAAGAACAGAGAACTATCTACAAAAAGTCTATGAAGATTCTCAGTCGTCCAGGTGAGGTTATCTGGAAGTTTAGTCATGTCAACCAGACTTCTTTCTCTTTTACGCAGAAACATTTCACCTTTTGGTAAAAGGTGAAACGTTTCTGTGTAAACGAGAAAGAAGTCCGGTTGACATGACTAAACTTCCAGATATCTACAAAAAGCACATCTTCTCTTGAACCATTTGAGTACTATGTATTAGAATTCAGACTGACTTAGAATTCCTGCTGAAAACGTCTTGATTTGAATGATCAGTCCTTTGAAAATTAACTTACTGCATTTCTATGTGCAATCAAAAATTCAGTTTTTGAATACAACTGACTTCTGACTACACATAGCACAAGTAGAAATGTGGTTTGTCATTATTTTAATGAACGAAGGTGACTGATTAAGCAAATTATCAAGTTCACTTTAGGAAGTGAGGCAAGCCAAAGGTTACCTCAGAATCAAAGAATAAGATAATTTGAGCCATACCATGTCCAGGTGGCAACTAACTGGCCCTGAAGTGCAAGCTCATGTAAATACAGGTGTTTTATTATCAACTGGTCAGAACAATTTGCATGAAGCTGATCTAGCTGTAAGAGCAACAGCAAAAATCATCAGAACACAAGAACAGGAAGACGCATGTGAGATCCAACAAAAACAGACTGTATATTTAAGATAAGGACATGGGTGCTATGCACAAATGAGTGAAAATGTAAAATATCTGTGTTCAGTCACTGAGTTTTTAAGAGCCACAGACAGGGCATGTGTTCTGCATGTGTGGGTCCTGCTGTAAGGAGGAACATACATCACAGCATTTGCTGAAGAATGCTCTCGTGACTTTTGTCAAGTCCGTGGCTATCAGAGGAATGCAGTTTCAACAGCATTATGGAAAGATAGACAATCTTTAATTTTTCTGAAAAAATATGATGCAAATCATGAATAAATTAAAGTGTACTTGACAAAAATAAGTGATTCGAATAATGATGGTGATTAATAAATAAATAATTAAAAATTGATTTTAACAAATTGTACACAGTCTTCAGACATCAAGCCCACAAAACTTGCCCTGGATGGACTGGATAAAAGTGTACAAGCAAACCCGTTCAGGTGTCCTGAATGTCTGTTAAGTGCTGCAAAAACATGTGAAGATAAATCAGACTATTTCATGCTGAAGTCTGTCTCCAGGGTCATAGGTGCTAATCTGGCTCTCAGCACTGTGTGTGTGGAGTTTGCATGTTCTCCCCATGCATGTGTGAGTTTCCTCTGGGTTGTCCACTTCCCTCCCACAGTCCAGGGAAGTGCTGGCTGGGCAGATTGTGTGTAACATTGGTTATCACACAAACACCCATTCCAGCTCCAGCACTCATGGACAATATCATTGACTTAAGTGTACAGTCTTTTTTCTTTGTGATGTTGATGCATTTACATTTAGACATAATTTCCCTAACAGGTGCATCAGTAAGTTTGGTGTATTTTAATTGTAAAATTTCACTTGCTTGTCCACAGGCAAAGTCGAGGGGAGTGGAGGCAGCCAGGGAAAGAATGTTTAATGGTGAAAGGATCAACTTCACTGAGGTGAGACAGAATGCTGCACCTCAGTCTTCTTGTTATTTCAGTGTGTTCACACATACACCTGCTTTATCTTTTCTCAAGTTCAGTTACAATGAATTGTAATGGAACACAAGCCCTTTCTTGTCTTAGCCAGTGTTTACTCACACAATGTATATTCTTACAGCCCCACAAAATATTGGAGGAGAATAAGTTTGTGTTTGTCTCAGTTTTCAATCATTTAAGTATACTAGAGCCATCTGACAGATGATATTACTTTACAAAATAATTTCTTAGGTGAATACTGAGCAATGAACACATTTTTGGTTGGTCCATATTAGTGTGATAGATCATTTTAGATGGTGAATGGCTAATGACGTTCAGTCTGTCCAGTGTATAGGACCTGAGTCTATTCTTGTTTTGCCCCACCGCCTACCCACTGAGCAGGGCCGTGCTGTTCTCCATGTGGCCCTAAGGAACCGCTCCAACACCCCCATTAATGTGGATGGGAAAGATGTCGTGCCTGAGGTCAACAAGGTCCTCGAGAAGATGAAGACCTTCTGCCAGGTTTAGACAAAAATACCCTCTTTGCGGTCATTACAACAATTCCTTTCTGTTTTGCTTATAGTTTATTTTAAATTTAGTCTCAAAAGTGTGACAAGCGTTTGAACTTAAGAGCTATATGTTATCCTGAAACATTAAACCTCCAGATAGATTTAATATTCTACTACAGTTTAATATCTCCCTTGCTTAGTAGTGTCCATGTATATGTAATAATATTCATAGCAGTATGGCTCATCCTTTAGCGTGGTGTTTGAAAAGCAATGGCTGGTGTCTTCCCCTTACAGAGAGTGCGCAGTGGAGAATGGAAGGGTTACACTGGAAAGTCCATCACAGACGTTGTCAACGTGGGCATTGGAGGCTCAGATTTGGTGAGCGCGCTCTGTGATTTCCCACAGAAGCCATGTAGTAAGCAGGATGGGTCAGTAGGACTCTTTTTTGGTTGTTGTTTGCAACCTTTTTTGGTTGTTGTTTGCTGAGGCCGTGTTATGTTCTAGGGCCCGCTTATGGTCACTGAAGCTCTGAAGCCCTACTCCAAAGGCGGGCCCCGAGTTTGGTTTGTCTCCAACATTGATGGGACACACATAGCCAAAACCCTGGCTGAGCTCAACACCGAGACCACCCTCTTCATCATTGCCTCAAAGGTGATGGTCCTTTTTAAACTTGCTCCTCATCTCAGGGCAAGATGGTCCAAATTTGTAATGAATTGTTAGTAAAGAATATTTGTCATAAAGACTCACTCTCAGTTCCAGGTCCACAACATCTCCTGTCAGACCTATATTTTATTGATTTTTTTTTATCTTCGTTGTATCACTTTTTTCTGTTTGTTTCAGTGGAATTAGGGCTGGGTGATATGGCTTAAAAATTTAATCACTGATTTTTTTTTTTACACCTGCAGCCTATTTATGATTTTTTAAATTAAAAAATATATTTTTTAGACATTACGTATTTATGAAAAGGATTTATTAATTTCTACCAACAATATATGCATTTACTTATGTAAGTCACTCAGGGAGACTTTACCAAATAGTTTACTACCTCGTTGTCTAGCATTGATTACATTCAAAATTGTGATGAAACCAGGCTTTTCTACTGTATATTTGGGCACCATATCTTTGGTGACATGAAACATTTGTAATTTGCTTCCACCATGGGTACTTCTTATTAAATGGTATGTAATGGTAAAACAATTTTCCTATTACCCAGATTTTACCAGGCATTTGAGGGAGTCCGCTACCTTTTGAATATCACAGAACCACACAGGAATAAGTGTGTCATGCTGCTGCTTTTTGCTGCCACAGACTTTGCAACGAACAGTGGATTGTTTGATGTCAGATGTAAAATCAAATCACAATATTATTTTTACATATCATGCTAAACTAAATATTCGATATATTGATAAAAATGATTTATTGCCCAGCTGTTGGGGGATTTGCTGTAATGTAACATTGTGCTGTTGTTCCTCTCAGACTTTCACCACTCAGGAGACCATCACTAATGCTGAGTCAGCCAAGGAGTGGTTCCTAAATGCAGCCAAAGATGTGAGTAGTCCCTCGCCAGTGGGTCTCACTTTGGTGAGGGCATATGCATCCTCATTATCAAGCAAATGCAGGGGGTGGGATGAACATTGCTGCTTTTTATTTGTGTTATACAGAAATCTGCTGTGGCGAAGCACTTTGTTGCCCTGTCCACAAATGAGGTGAGAACATTCCTCTCAACGTGTGTTGTGGTCAGGCTCTTCATGAAGGTTTCGCTCACATGACATCTACCTTTGTCTTTTCCCAGCCCAAAGTGAAGGACTTTGGAATCGACACCGAAAACATGTTTGAGTTCTGGGATGTAAGTGTTCCCAAAAAGCCAGGAAACTCTCTGTGTTCTTCCATTGCAGGTCTGCAGACACCCACAGGAAATCGCTATTAATAGCATGGCTCCTTGACCTGTGAAGCAGTTGCATGTGCACAGAGATGAACAGCTGCAGGGTAACTAGAACCGTGTGTGTGCCACGCAGCTCTTAGTCTGAGCGATATTATTGGTGGTGACCTTCTCCCTTGCAGAGGTCGTTCCAAAGTGCACCAAAGGCCACTATGTCGTCCTTAGATTGTCGGTGTTTTAAAATGAACTGCTGTAAAAATTTGTATACTTTTTTTTTAGCACAAAGAAATTATTCAGAAAATGTGTTGAATATAGTAGGTGGTGTCACCCCTTTAAATATCATGAGGGGGACAAGATTGTCTGGTTTTATTTTTGTTAGTACTCTTGCATCCTGCAGTAGGTTGAAGCATCAGTGACTGCTAGTATGTTTTTTAACGTATGCATACAGATCTGTACAGGGATATGTATATATAACTGTATGGTAAATACTAGGGATGTTCCAGTCACGTATAGTGTTTTTAAGGGTATACACACTGAGGTAGCAGTATATCTACTAAAGGATACATATAGTGAGGTAGAATCATAACTACAAAAGGGTACATATTTTGTTTTTGGTAGTGCTACAAACTCCTGTTGTGTAATCAGTGTGTGTACTGTGTGATACACATAAGTACTAACTACCTTCCAGGTATATGGTGGTGTGAGAACAGGGTTAGGGAGATTTTTTTTTTCTTCTTTATAAATATGTTGAATTGTTAAACACAGAAGATAGTGAAGAGTCAATGCTGGTGCACATCTCAGAGTAGGTGCTTAAGAACGGAAAGGGATTCCCTGACTGTTGGCTTGGACTGAGCATCAGGTTATTTTAAGACAATCAGGGCATCACAAATACTAACCCAACATGGAGAAGGAAAGGAAGGTGAGGCCACAAAAGCTGGTGTCGGGCTTTTATGTTACTTAGGTAATAGACAGTCTTCCTTGTTTTTTTTAAGTACAGTGGAACCTCAGATTGCGAGTAACTTGGTTTACGAGTGCTTTGCTAGACGAGCAAAAATTTTTAATAAAGTTTAACTTGGTTAACGAGCGATATCTTGCAAGATGAGCATTTTCATATCAAGTATGATATGTTTTTTATATCATATCATATGTCAAATGAGATTAGAGAGGTGTGCAAAATGTGGGAAAGAGTACAACATATTGTAGAAAAGCACCACCCGAATAAGGCTGTAGCAGTGAGAACGACGAATCTGTTTAACGACAATACGGTCAATGTCACATTTCCATGGAATCCTCAAACGGAGGCAGAAGCGAGTGTCATCCCAGCAAACACAAAACGTTCAAATAATGTTAGCTAAACATCAGCTAAACGTTCCTAAAGTTCCATAAACGTTTAGCTAACGTTATTTGAACATTTGTGTTTGAGGGGATTGGAGTGGCTCATGTTAAATACAAACGAAAGGAAAGGCATTCCAATGAGTCAAAAGATGACAGTGAATCCAAAAAGCGTAAATTAAGTGAAACCGGTACTTAGTGAAATTCGTTAAAGAGAAAGAACTCCCGAGATTCTCCTTCCAAGCAATAACCCTCCTCCTCCTCTCCTCCCTCTCGTCTCCCTCACGCCAGCCACGACTCTTTTCAAAAGTAAAGTGCAGGTTAATTTGTTTTATTTTTTACTTTGTACTGTGTATTAATCATTGTTATTTGTTTCCGATATTAGGAACAATAATTTGTACAAAAAAATACCATTAAAAAGATTTTTATATGAACATTTTTGGACGTGTGGAACGGATCATCCGATTTTACATTATTTGTAATGGGAAAATTCGCTTTGATATACGAGCGTTTTGGATTACGAGCACTGTCGCGGAACGAATTATGCTCGCAATCCAAGGTTCCACTGTATATAATTTCTGAGCAAGGTACTGGCAGTGTTACCTATTGGGACATGTAAGGGCCTGCTGATGAAACAGATCAGTGACAAGCTCAAGGAGGGCCGTCTTTACAGTACCTTCTAGTATTAGTAATGACAACTTTATTACCTTCTTTAATAATAAAATCAACAACATTAGAGTCAGACTATGCTCCAATATACAACCTCCAAGTCCACGAACAACATTAGTAGCACATACTTTTAGTGAGTTTTCATCAATTGTGTTAGACCTTAAAAACTTAACTAATACTAAATCCACCATTTGTCCACTTAACCTCATTCCAACGCAACTGCTTAAAGATTTGGTAGAAATTTTAGTAGAACCTTTAGCAAACATTATGAACACTTCTCCGGCTCTAGGTACTGTTCCCAACTTTTTTCAAGTTGCAGTTGTTAGGCCATTGAGGAAAAAAACCTAATCTGGACCCAGAAGTAATTAGTAACTATAGACCTATTTCAAATATCCCTGTAACACCCCTGCTTGTCATGACCCTTATGTACCCTAGATGTCACCCTTTCTCCTGTCCCCTTTGTGTTGAGTCATTGTTGGTTCCTCGTTGTCTTGTTCTCCCTGTATTGTTGGTAGTTTCTGATTGTGTCTCGTTATCCTCTTGTTATCATTTACCAGCCTCATCTCATTTTACCCTGTTAGTGTGCCTTTATTTACCTCCCTGCTTTGTTCGTCCTTTGCCAGTTGTTGTATGGATGTGCAACTGTTAACTTGCTATTACCATTAGTGCTTTCATAGTCTTGTCATTAGTCCTGTTAGTTTAAAGCCTTGGTTGTTTCCCCTGTTACCGGTTTGGTTTGGTTTTCCCTATTTGTATTTTACCATTGTTAAACCCCAGTTCCTATGTTTGTTCCTTGTTTTGCTCTTTATTAAAGACTCCCTTTTGCACATTCAGCCTCACCTCTCTTGCCTGCTTGGCACAAGCGTTACAGTCCCTTTTCTGTTTAAGATTTTAAAAATAGTTGCAGTTCAGCTGCAAGTTCACTTGGAAACTAACAGTTTATTGGATGAGTTTCAGTCTGGCTTCCGACAAGGTCACAGCACAGAAACAGCCTTGATTAAAGTGGCAAATGATATTATGATTTCGTCTAATGCAGGGAACATGACAGCTCTTGTTCTGTTAGATCTTAGTGCTGCATTTGATACAGTTGATCACTCCATCCTGATAAATTGGCTTCAAAGTGTCGTGGGCCTTCATGGAACAGTTCTTAGGTGGTTTCATTCTAATCTCACAAACCGTTACTATTATGCAAATGTCGAATGACAGCATACCCTCATCCATGTCTCCACTTAGATGTGGAATACCACAGGGATCTGTGGTAGGCCCGACACTCTTCTCCATCTACATGTTGCCTTTAGGTAACATTATATGTCAGTATAATCTCAACTATCATGCTTACGCTGATTACACTCAGTTATACCTTGCGGTTAAACCGAATGACACTGCGTCAGTTCACACCTTAGCTAAATGTCTCAAAGACATTGAAACATGGATGAATGCAAACTGCTTAGCACTAAACACAGATTAAACTGAAATCTTGTTGGTCAGGGGTAATGATCTTGCCTGGAGCATTTTCAGGTCAGCCCTCAATGCTGCTGACCTTCTGTTTCTCTATTAGCGACTCAGTGCACAACTTAGGCGTCATTCTAGACTCAAAACTCACTTTTGGCTCTCATGTTAATGCAGTATCACAGCATGCTTCCTACAGCTAAGTAATATTGCTAGGCTGTGCCATTTTCTTAATGCAGAACATACAGAGAAAATTATACATGTGTTTGTCTATAGTCGATTAGATTACTGTAATGCTTTACTGTCTGGATGTACAAACCAAACACTAAACACACTGCAGCGCATACAAAAAGCAGCTTCTAGAATTATCACTAGAAGCAGAGTAGTATGACCATATAAGCCCTATACTGTCATCACTCTACTGGATCCCTGTTAAGTACAGAACTAATTTCAAAATTCTCTTGTTAACATATAAAGCACTGAAAGGCAAGACACCAGTGTATCTGTCAGAGCTGATTAACTCTTATACTCCAAATCATTCCCTACAATCACAGAACGCAGGCCTTCTTATTGTTCCACGTGAACATAAAAGTATTGGTGCTAGAGCTTTTAGTTACAGAGCCCCTAGTCTATAGAATAGTCTGTCTGGATACAAATGGGATGCCGAATCGGTTACAGTCTTTAAATCCCGAGTGAAGACCTACTTTTTTGATTTAACCTTCCCACGACAGTCTCCACAGCCCACAGTAATTACTGCTGCTGGCGCATGCTGTACATGCCAATATAACTGTAATATTTTGCTTTGGGGCTGCTAGTGTTTGTATTATTTACTAACCCCTCTCTAAATTCTCTCCTTGTGCATGTGTGTACCCGATGTCTGCTTGGGCACCATCTGAGCGGAATGCCTTCTTAGAGCTGCTGACTCGTAATGTACCCCCTTGGATGAAGCTTTGCCCGAGGGACACCAAAGGCCATTAAGAGCTGCTTCAACACCAGGAGCAAAGGAGGACTGAATTGTGTTATTTATATCGTAGTGCTACTAACAATCAAAGTCTCAATAAGTACCAGTTTATTCTGTAATGTTAGCATGCCCAGGAGGGGCTGGGCAGCCAGTTAACCTTGGGCCCCCAGAGGTTTTTTTTCTCCACACTGGAGTTTTTGGTTCCTCTACGCTGCTGTTGTCTGGCTTCATTTGTATTAATTCTTACAGTTTATTCCTTAATATCTGCAATGTCTTGTGTAAAGCGCTTTGAGGCACATTGTTGTGAAAGGTGCTATATAAAAATAAATTGAATTGACTTGAATTGAATTATCAGACAGGAAAGAGAAGGTTACCTGTGAATGTTAAGAAGACTTTCTGTGCCTATTTGTGCTTTGCTTTAGGGTATAGTGCTGTTACACTCATAGACCCGTCATGGAATATGTCCACAGGCGTGACTGATAATCACCTATTTAATTGTGCTTATTGAGTGGGGGGTGTCTAAGGTTGTACCTTTGCAGTATGTATTCTTGGTGGAGCTGACTGAAGACTGAGGGGGGAAGTGGCATTGGGGGGGAAACAGATACTAAAAATACACCTACTATAGTTATATATATCTTTCCTTTTTAGTGGGTTGGTGGCCGTTACTCCTTGTGGTCTGCTATTGGCCTATCCATTGCTCTGCATATAGGTATGTCAATAATTTAAATTTACCGCAAACAGCTGAAGATTGTCTGGGTTTCTACAATAAAATGGTTTCCAGGCATGTTTGCTCAGCTCTTTAATCTAGATTGTTCATGAACACTTCACTTTTGCATTCTAACTTCTACCTGTATCCTTAGCTGGTATAGAGCAATGGTAAAACCTGTGTATGAGCATTGTAATCAGAAAAGGCATGTCTTTTACAATTTCTGAAACAGTTTTGTTGTTTTTGTTGCAGGCTTTGAGAACTTTGAGAAGCTCCTGAGTGGAGCTCACTGGATGGTATGTTTAATCACTCTTTGAAGTCACACACTTTTTAGCTCGTTAGTGACAACTCTTCTTAGTCCATTCTGCCTGTGTTTAGTGCATAATACTTAGAATGTCTGACATTGTCTGAGCTCTTGTCTTTTGAATACCTTGGAGACAACAAGGACATGCAGATCAACAAAGTATCATAGATATGTAAGACAAAGCCTGATTGGTCTATATAATGCCACGTGATTGTGATGTCATCATTTTTGAGCATGCAGGTTGAAAATGGGGCAATACAGCTGAACATTCAGGCTGATGCTTGAATGAGCCTACGTTATCTCCCACATAGGACAACCATTTCCGCAGCGCCCCACTGGAGAGCAATGCCCCTGTGCTCCTGGCACTCCTGGGCATCTGGTACATCAACTTCTTTAAGGCTGAGACTCATGCCCTGCTCCCCTATGACCAGTACATGCACCGCTTCGCTGCCTACTTCCAGCAGGTGTGTGGACGCCATGGTCTGGGTGGGGGTGGGGGCTGCAAAGGGCCACGTCCTTTTCTGACACTGAGAACTGTATCTGCCCACAGGGGGACATGGAGTCCAACGGGAAGTACATCACCAATCGTGGCAGCCGTGTGGACTACCACACTGGACCAATCGTGTGGGGGGAGCCTGGAACCAATGGACAGCATGCTTTTTACCAACTCATCCACCAGGGTGTGCTACTGGGCAGCTAGTGTTTACACAGAGCTTCTCAGTGCGCGCGCACACACACACACACACACACACACAGCCTGGACAACATGGTTTTCTTTGTATTATAGTGTTTATATTGACCCTACTGTGGTTTAAGCAGGCTAAGCTCTGCAGTTCAGATATGAACTAGCTATTTCTCTTGCCCCTCAGGAACACGCATGGTTCCTGCTGACTTCCTCATTCCTGCCCAGACACAGCACCCCATCAGAGACAGTCTGCACCACAAGGTGAGCCCGCAGTACTCCTGCATCTGGAGAAACCATCCTGTAGCTTTGCATATGTAGGGGTGTAGGTCTTCTACACTATTGAAGCTGTAGATCTTTATGATTATTGAATTATAAAAACAGAACCATTTTGCCTTTTAAATACTTAATATGACTTGATTTATGAAAGGACAAATATTGCTTAGTAAAAGAAAATCTGTAAGCTTCACTTAGTAAAAAAAAAAATCTGTACAATCCACTTGTTTGTTCAGAGGCAATTTTAAACAATTTTGGCCTGCAGAAAAGTTTTAAATCCAAGGTATTACTCTTAGATGCAATAGGCACTAGCTTAATCTCTGAATGAAACAGCAGAAACAAGATAATACTGTTTTTTTTTTTTTTTTGCTGTGGAGATTCTGACAGCAAACTTCATAGCCCAGACTGAGGCACTAATGAAGGGAAAGACCATGGAAGAAGCAAAGAAAGAACTAGAAGCCAGTGGTTTGAGTGGGGAAGCTCTGGACAAACTTCTGCCACACAAAGTTAGTGGACCATGTCAAAATGAACAGTAAAGGTCCACAGAACAGGGCTGACTGGTACTGTACGCTGCCTTTAAATGAGGATCTGTGCAACATTAAACAGTCCTATGGCTATTTAAGCTGTTGTGGGAAGCTGCATATTATGCAGTTGTTTCATTTATATTTATTCTATTTTTTTAATTATTAAAGGTTTTTCAAGGAAACAAGCCAACCAATTCTATCGTCTTCAAGAAACTTACACCTTATACTCTGGGAGTGCTTATCGGTATGTGCTCGAAAGTGTTCTTATGGACTAGAAACGTTATGGTCGTTACAGTCAACTATTAAATGTGTTATTCCAGTCAAAAGAGTATGACTAAGCATTTTAGCATGTTTACAAAGTCTTAAAAGTTTGACATTTATAATAGCCTTTTTCTAGATGGAAACAGTTTTGTAACATAGACAAAAGTATGGAAAAATTATGGTAACGTAAATACCAAGATAACGTGGAACAAAGTACTGCATTCTATGGAAGTTGTAAGTTCATTAAGAATGATCGAGATTGGTCTTAAAAATGTTTAAGAAAAACTGTCTGATATGTCTGGAAAAAGGCTGGAACTTGTACAACAAGATGTCTTGACTGAAAATAAGATTTAGTGGCAGTTCATTTTCCCGTCATCTCTAGTGTGGCTTGCCTAGATTTCCATTTTCAGATGTAAATGATTCCTTCATGCTCTGTATTTTGCGTATACCTACTGTACATGTTGTTACACAAATCTACCAAATGCACAAAAAACAACTATACATTCACCAGTTACAGCTTTTAAGCTGTAACAGTTTGCTTCTTTGTTACATTGTCCATGTGGTTTATCTAATGACTTTGTGCATTTGCAGCTATGTACGAGCACAAGATCTTTGTACAAGGAGTCATGTGGGAGATCAACAGTTTTGACCAATGGGGGTAAGCATTCAATCATTCAGTTTCACCCAGAAATGCTATCTTTTCCATCAAATCAGGCAGGTTATGCTATTTGAATGGATTTGTAGGTATTGCACTTTGCGTGGATCGATTTTTTGTACAGTAATCAGATTTTTTGATTTTTTGGCGAATCAGCATATAATGTTGAAGGTCCTAATGACCTCCCTCTCCAACTCCCACGCCCAACAGTGTTGAGCTGGGAAAACAACTGGCCAAGAAAATTGAAGCAGAACTGGCAAATGCAACGGAGGTGACAACCCACGACTCCTCCACCAACGGCCTCATCAACTTCATCAAGACGAATCGTGTCTGAGCACTCGGGCCAGCCCCTACCCCTATTCACAGGCCCATGGGAGCTGGTGCACAGTGGTCCAACAACTGTGACTATCAGCAGCTCACCTCAGCAGAGGAGCAGCGGTGCTTCTCTTCTGTGTTATCGCTTATCTTTGTATGGTTTTTCACAGATCTGTGATACATTCAAAGTTTCTACCATTCAAAGAAAAAATCCTTTGAAAAAGAGGTGGTTCTGAACCATCCTGTCGCCCTCTTCACCAACTCCACTGTAACTCATAAATGCCTACCGCTCACTTTAAAATGCTTGTTGTCTCTTTTTTACATTATGCGGTGAGAAGAAACATCAGATGAATTTCCCTCATACGTGGAAACATATCCCCTTGGAAGATTGTTACAAGTTTAAACAATACCCTGTGGGTTTATCACTGAAGCAAAATAAAGTGAAGTTGATATGGAACCTGAAGCTAACATCATTTTCAGAGAAGCCATAAAGCCACAGGTCACTTCTGTGGGCATGAAACTTGATGTGCTGGCCGTCACACTCATGTCCAGCTCTCTTTCTTAGCATTTGCTTTAGGATGCTTCTAAAGTGACTTAATCTTCAATGCAGACATAATCTAAGATGGCAAAATGAGCTTCATGCTATTATAGAGGAGCCCTTTACTGGAGAAGCTACTTGAATTCTCAAATTGCAATTTACATTATTAGACACAAGGTGGAAACGTTGCTCAGCTCTGATAGAAGAACTTTGCAGCCAATGTTTACAGTATTGTAAAATGCTGAACACGTTTATTTGGCAGTCCAGGCATATGATTCACTTTAACTTGACCTGACACAAAGCTGAATAATAATAATAATAATGAAAGTGTTTTTATAACACATTTAAGTGATGAAAGAGATGTCAAATCCTGATTTTGGAAGACTATTCCAAAGCTTGAGGGCAATTTTTATTTATTCACGTTATTATGCAGAATAAAGTGGCTTCTGAAATGCTAGAAACTAATAAGAGCAAAATTTAACCACTTTATTATAAGGGAAATTAGAAGAAATACATGTAAAAGTATTGTTGTTGAAACATACAACTTTGTGCCTCATGACTCATTCAAATATTTAATACATTATATAGGAATATTCTGAAGTTCAAAGCTGTGTTGGCCTCACAGAACAGAAGCTGCTCAGCATTACATGAAGTGAAAGTGTACCTGTGGTACCCAACGACAGGGATGATGGATGAGAAACATCGCTAGGCAACAGCACGTTAGTTCAAACAGAAGTTATCCTTTGTCGGACCAAGTTCAGAAGGAAAACAAATTTTATAGATTTACAGGCGAAGAAGGAACATTTCAACTAAGATTAAATTTTTTGGTATCAAACAGTTCAGTGTAGCTGCTGACCTGGTGAAAGGTCAACATTACAAAAGGTACATTTTACAGCTTTGTAAGTTTCGGGAGCACCTGTAATACCTGAGCACAACTGTATATAATCCTTCAAAGCAGTACCTCTTTTATAAATGACACATTAAGTTTGGTGCTGAACGTCATTTTTTAGGTAAAAAAGCAGAATTGTCACCAAAGTTTGTAGATTCCCATAACAAACCTGTGGTCTCCATACAGAGTATGGGACTGTACATACAGAGTATGGTACTGTAAATACAGAGTATGGGACTGTATATATATTTTAGCACTGTGCTTCTCAGCTTTATATGTTCAGGTTTAATAACACACTATACAAAGATTTGTGGAGAGATTTACCGCAGTTCCCTCAGACAATAATATGTACAGGTTGGTTTAAGTTGCCTTTTCTTTTATTGTCATAACATTCCAGCCAAGATCATTCACAGTCCTGGGTGGTCCCCGGCGTGGTGGTCACTGCCTACTGCTACATTGTTAGGGTCCTCCTGGGGTGAGCCAGTCCTTTTTGACCTCCCTGACAGTCTGATGTTTAAAGCATAGATTTTCGTGATTTGGAGAAGGCCCAGCCAACAGCTGTGAACACGCTTTGATCTTCCAGTTTTTTTCTGTGAACATTAAAGGGCAGCGAGTTGACTCAGCTGCATGTCTCGTTGTTTGCACTGGGTGTGCTATAATGTGGACCCCCCCACCACCACCACCACCGCTGGAGGCATGTGCGAATGCACGTGCACGCACGCACGCACGCACACACACACACTGAACTCACACTCTATACACTCATTCTACAAGAAGTGCTCTTGCTTCTTCCCTCGGTATTCAGGTCAGTGTATGTTTTCTGCTTCATCGTGTTTTTATTCCCTGCTGTTGCTTCAACACATCGCTCACCTGCTCACTGGGAAGACACAAGCCTAAACTAAAAACCATCTTGTCCAAAATAAAGCCCTTAAATACTTAAATAACTTGTAAAGGTCACATTGTCATTATAATGAAACACTATTTGAATGACCTTGAAGTGTCCTGATATAACTACCATTTTCTTGTGTTTTGTAACTGCTTGTGGACCATCAGTGTCTGCCCATAAGAAATGGTATTTAACTTGAATCTGACATTAAGTCAAAAATTTGTTTTGCAAGAAAAAAAGTCAGACAACAAGTAAATCAATACAGTCGCCCACGCACCTTTTGTATTGGATTGTGGAACTTTTTCTTATTAGTCTCAGTAAATAGTTTCATTATCTGCACCACAGAGGGTGATATCTCTCTCCCTCTCCCCCTCTGTGTCTGTGTGTGCGTGTGAACAAGCACCAAAACTTTTTGTGAAATCCTCCAACTTTCTGTAGTTCATGGGGGTCAAATGTATTCAGACAGAACACACAACAGTAATTTCGTATACGTTAGTGGTTATTTACCAAATTCTGCATTTTTTTTAGAGGAGAAAATAATATTTTTCTATTATGCTTTTACAACTCAGTTACCTGATAGGCTTTACTTTCAGTTTTAGAAGCACATTATCCCCTCATCTTAAACATCCATGAAGCCAGTGGATAAGAGCACCTGTGTTTACATGCAAGATGTGATAACATCTTATCTGATACAATCAGATACACCAATTTGTTTTGCTGTCTGACTGTGGCTAAGTGAGACAGAGATGTTATAGGAGTGATGCTAGTGCTTGCTGCTTGACTGTGACTAAATGAAAAGGAACAGTTACAACAGTGATTACTATGCTTGTTGTGTTACTAACAGCATATCACCACTGACACTGGCACCTTCTGTCTGACTGACTACATGAAAAGGGTGTATAACGGCACTCACACTGGTACCTTTTATCTGACTAAATGAAAAGGGAGTATAACAGCACAGACATTGGTGCCTTTTATCTGACTGACTAAAGAAACGGGAGTATAACAGCACCGACACTGGTGCCTTTTATCTGACTAACTAAATGAAAAGGGAGTATAACAGCACTGACACTGGTGCCTTCTATCTGACTGACTAAATGAAAGGGGAGTATAACGGCACTGACACTGGTGCCTTCTATCTGACTGTGACCTTAGGACTGACAATGGCGCACACACAAGGAATTCCAATATGGAAGCACTGTCTGCTGCTGGACCCTCTTTTGAGTGTTTGATCTTTTACTGGTCCTGTGCTCTGTACTGGACCACAACCTTTTCTTTGATCTCAGTTCTGTACTGACAGGTTCTGAGTTTTCAGCCTCTCAATATTTTCTTCTTTTAGATTACCTTGCTGCCTTTTACCTTTTGCTCTTACAAAGCGTTTCAAATTCCCAGCTAGGACACTGATTCCCCCTTGCAATGTCCAGCTCTGTAAAGACCACTTCAAATGTCATTGTGGCACTTTGGAATAGTACACTTATGCACATTTACATTATTTTTGAAAGGTACACATGGTTTTTATTATTGGGGAAACTATTTCCTAAACATTTCGTGTGAGATTTAAAACAGCATTATTTATTAAAGGCTCCAGTTTGATACAGAAGTTCAGTAAGCCCAGGGTACCACCTCTCCACTCATACCTCAAGTATCAACACTGATGAATGAATGCATAATGACATTTGGACTTGTGAATTTCTGCAAGAACTTGTAAATTTCCCCAACAGAAATTTTAAAAATAAACATTACAAAAGCCAATATTACAAATCATTCCAGCTTCTATCCACACTATATTTGCCATGCCATGAGAGTTTCTGACACAGGGTCAAAGTAAATTCTGCCAAAAACATGCATATTCTGCGTTTCTTTACCCAGAACCAAGACACTTGTAATATTACAAGCAACTATTTCACACACAATCCAAGATAAACTATGAACTTGAAGTTCAATTATAAAAATTACTCAAGAATTCCCTATCGACACAAATTCCTGGCATATGTGTAATTACATTACAGAATAAACACTCTAATCTTCACCAAGCAATCTGAAAACAATCCAAAGCAAACCCAAACTAACTTCTCCAAACCAAATATAACCGTGATTGGAATAAAAAATAAAAAACAAACATATGAAATGTAGCATCACAGAAGGATGCTTGTGCTCAACACACAACAAGCACACGCACGCAGGACCGAAAAAAAACAAAACCACATTTTAACTACAAAACCACTTTATTGAAAAAGCAGAGTATATCATCTAAGGTTAAATGACATGTCTGACTTTAACTCATTAAATAACTTTAGACTTTAGATAAATAAAATCTACAGATAATCTTTTTTCATTTTCATGAAACATCTAGGAAAATAAAACACTGGAAGATACATCTTGCAATCTAATAACAGAACAGACAGCTGCTGCTATGTTTTTGGGATTTCTGATGCCAGAAGAGACAAACTAACAACTTACAGCTAACCTAGTTGCACAGTGTTCAGTGTGTAATGAAAACGTCTTCCAGCGATTAACGCCTTGGCGAGAAGCGCATTCGTGTTTCCTTCCGTCTGTTTGCGATAAACAGCTGACAGCTGTACTGTGCTTTACACCTTAAACTCTTAAGGTCTCTCATTTAAATAATCCACAAAAATGTCACTAAGACTTCAATGCACTGTTTCACTAAAACCTTCTGTTGACCCCTTTTTACTGGCAGCAAACAGGATGGCAACTACGTAATGGAATTATGGGTGAGTGTAAAAACGTTTTGTTAAAAGATTAAAGTTGGGGAGTAAGAGGATATTTCTGAAGAAATAGGAAGCTGGTGAGGCCAAAATAACAACAACTTGAAACATTATCTGGGTCTGGATGTACACGGCTGAGCACATAATAAGCAGCAATCAAAGTAAGGCAGGTAGCATACGTTCTCCACCCTCTGTCATCTCGCTCCCACATGAGGCAGCATTTCGGCTCTGTCCGCGCTCAGTAGTTTCTGTACAGAAAAGTGACGTGTCTCCACTGCTGTGCACAAGAGAAACTCGGCTAGGAGCTCGAGCCGGCTCCCAGCTCTCCAGCCCATTGCCTCTGACACTTTTACGGTGTTCCTGCTGGCAGGAAGGACAGAACCAAAGGCCCAACAACTGCAAATGCACGGAGCAAACCTGTGAATAACTTAAGCAAGCAGTACATTAAATAACATTGCTTCACGCTCAGGGCCTGCTTGGCCACCTTTCTGGTCAGAAGAGCCACTTCGACCTCTCCAGAACATTACTTACCACGCTGAGCAACACAACGCACACTTCTTAACATCAAAATGTGTTGTTTTTGCTTTAAGGCATGCATTTAAAGTAGAGTCCACCCATTGACATTTCATCAATAGAAGTCAGTGCTTTTGTTTTTCACCAGCCAGTGTCACGTTAACAGCTAACAGATTTGTTACAGGGGCCTGCAGAAGTCAGCTATGAGGTATTAATCCTCCAAGAAACTCAATAAACAGCAATGCAGCATTTATGATGTTTTCCTGAAAGAGAGTCCCTACTGAAGTACTTTACAGGTAGTCAAATCCATATGCCACACAGGCAAGAAAATGACTTGGGCTTTGACCCCACTAGAAAACGTAAAATACAAAGCAGACCGTTTGTGAATACATGCAAACATTTCTACATATGCAAAAATGCATGCATGGTAACTGCACACTCTGTGTATATCCAATTGTTGTTCGAATAAAACACATTATACATATGCAAGGTCACCTTAGGCTGACACAGTGACAGACTGACAATGCTTTAAGGTGGACATGACGTGAGAATCATCACAGAGCGTTGGGACTGCTCAAAAAGAGAGACACGTGGGCGGCGTGTGAAGTGTCGCGGTCACACGTAAGTGTGTGGCTCCCTTGCATAGCTGATACGAGAAACGCCCAAATGCTGCCTGTTGAGGACGTTGATGTGATTTTAAGTGCTGGATTCTGCAGTGATGACCTTTCGGGGCCTCTGTGTCACCTGCAGGGCGGCTGCTGCCCCGCACCCCATGACAAGTTCAGTTTACGATGAGCACCGACGTGACCCTACTCGTCCACTGTCATGTGACACGCCAGAAAGGCCCACTCATCACCTGAAGCCTCACTCGATTCTTTTGTTTGTTCAGCATCCCACATTGCTTTTCTTGCATTCGTCTCCCCCCATTCTGCTCCCCCCGGGCTGATCTCTCACAGTGCATGTTAGCGTTACAGCACCCCCCACCCCCCATCTCACAGTTCGGTGACATGCAAGGGGTAACTGGGGGGCGGGTGTGGTGGCGTGTGGCCCTTCAGTCTATGGAGGTGGCAGGAGTGGCACAGTAGGTGGTCCTGCAGGGGATAGCAGCGCTGGCCCTCCTCATCATTCAGCTGAAGGCCGCAGTCCTGCCGGAGCAAAGGGAAGGCTGGCTCCTCAACACACACGAAATACAACTCCAGCACGTCGGCTGGATACGGCATGCACACTCCAGTGTACTTGTGTTACAGCACGCACACTGCAGTGTACTTGTGTTACAGCACGCACACTGCAGTGTACTTGTGTTACAGCACGCACACTGCAGTGTACTTGTGTTACAGCACGCACACTGCAGTGTATTTACAGTCGTGTTCAGAATAACAGCAGTGTGTACAAAAAAAGTGAGTAAAGCTCAAAGTCCGTATAACAGCTTTTACTTCCATACATGCAAATGCATCGGGAGCACTGCACATTCTATTCCAAATCAACACATGAAGAAAAAATGTATCAAAATATGTTATTCCTTTACAAAAAAAGAAGAAAAAGGAATATTAGGCTATTCAAAAACATAGCAGTCAATGTACTGTTTATAGAAATAAAGTGTGCTTTTTTCTTCACAAACTCAAACATTTACTGTATTAACTGAAAAATGCTTGAAGATTTAGTTTTCCTGTGAATCACTGAACTAATATTTAGTTGTATAGCCGCTGTTTTTGAGAACTGCTTCACATCTGTGTTGCATGGAGTCGACCATAGTATGAGAAACATCCCATATCATGATACTTGTGCCATCATGCTTCACTGTCTTCACAGTGTACTGTGGCTTAAATTCAGTGTTTGGGGGTCGTCTGACAAATTGTCTGCAGCCCCTAGACCCAAAAAGAACTATCTTGCTTTCATTAGTCCCCAAAATGTTGGGCCATTTCTCTTTAGGCTAGTCAGTGTGTTCTTTGGTTCTTCAGCACGTCATTTTTTCAGCAATGGGACTTTGAAGGGGCTTCTTGCCAACAGCTTGGCTTCACAAAGGCATTTTCTAATTGTTACAGTACTCACAGATAACTGCTATTCTTCGATCCATTCGAATGGTAGTTTTCCGTTTTCTTCCATGTCTCGGTTGCCATTTTAAAGCATTTGAGATCATTTTACCGGCGCAGCCTATCGTTTTCTGTACTTTATACGTTTTCCCCTCTCCAATCAACGTTTAAATCAAAATATGATGTTCTTCTGAGCAATGTCTGGAACAATCCATTTTACTCATATTTTCAGAGAGAAATGCACTATAACCATCATGTACAACATTTGCTGCCTTTGTCCTTAAATAAGGGCCACCTGATTGACACCTGTTCTATCACAGATGAATGCCCTCACTATCTGAACTCCACACTGCTTTTTTTAAACAGCCTAATATTCCTTTTTCTTCTCTTTCTGCAAGGGAATAACAAATTTGATAAATATTTCTTCGTGTGTTGATTTGGAATAGAATGTGCAGTGCTCCTAATGCATTTGCAAGCTATTATAAGGACTTTGAGCTTTACTCACTTTTTTGTACACATTGCTATTATTCTGAACACAACTGTATACTGGATACGGCACACACACTCTAGTGTATTCATACCAAATAAATGGCTATGTGGGCAGAAAGAGAACAAGCATGTAACACAGAAAGAAGTTAACGAGCAACTGATGTAGAACCTGAACACTACGGTCTGAACTGTCACAGAACACAAATGGGGGGAAAGAGCCCAAAGGCAGGAGCTCACCTCACAGCGGTAACACTCCACGTGATAATCCTTATCCATGGACACCACCCTGATAGTCTCCTCAGAGCCCTGTCCCCAAGTACAGAGAGGAGTGAGAGGCTCAGAGAAAACATCACTTGGAGAGAAACATCACCACTTCGGGACAGATTACCTGGGCAGGAAGAATGGCCTTATTGCAGGACGCACATCTTGGGGCAAAAACCCTGCACAATTAATAAAAAAAAAAATTTTTAAATATATAATAATAATAAAAACCATGTCATATCACTGATGCACAACTGCAATGCAGACCAACACCCTGCTGAGACCGTTCTGTTCTTCCTGTACAGCCACACAATCTCTACATATGTTTGCAGTTTCTCTGATCAGTATTCAACTACATAACAATCTGGACCAATATAATATCCTACATTAAAATAAAAATACCTCAAATTCAAGAGAGCTCTAATGAAATAACACTTCCTTTCAACATAAGGTCTGGATATTCCAAAGCGACGTTCAGCTCTTACGTGTGGTAGTCCTTAACACAGTAGATGTTATTCTCCACATCCACAGTGAAAGGCACCCCGTCCAGGCCCTCGTGACAGACCACGCAGCGGAAACAGCCGGGGTGGTACGACTTGCCCAGCGCCTGCAGAATCTGTGAGCGACACGTGGTGACAGCAGTAAAGTCGAGGGCGTTGCTCAGGTAAACTCAGGCTGTTGAAGCTCTGTATGGGCTTGCTTGAGAAGACTTACCATTTCCATAATGAGGTGGCCACACACAAAACATTTCTCTGCTGTCTGCTGAAAACCAGAGTACTGTTGAGAGAAAAAAAAAAAAAGCTTATCAACACACACACACACACACACACACACACACACACACACACACACACACACACAACAAGACAGGACAATCTTTGCCTGCTCTGAACTTCTTCAACACCTGATATGAGTGTCCACTGTACACAGACGTGGTTGTAATGGTGTTAAAACCTAAGGGGGTGCTGTTGGTCTCCTTATCAGCAGCAGTTTCATTTTTGACCCACTTGAGAAAAATAAATTAAAAAACAAAAGTAGCAAATTATGAGAACTTGTATTCTCAGGCATCGGTGTGTAAAGTTTGGGTCAAGAAAAGAACAGACACAGGGCCATACTTCTTACACAGCCTGACTGATCCAGACCTAGTGTTATACCAGTGGGTGGAATCAATGCTGGAAGACTCCCATCTGCAAACAATGACCCAAGGGTCATGACCCATGAGGGCAGAGGTAGCAGGTGGAGGAAGGTGGTGTGGTTTGACAAGAGGCACCCTGTGCAGCTGTGAGATCTCCATGCTGACCCTGCTGACAGACCATCTGCCTGTCTAACTGAGTGAAGGGGGAAACTGGAGTTGCAGACTCAACTGACCACGTGACCTTAAAACCATCTAGAGAACCTTGCAGGTCTTGCAACGCTAATGGCTACATGGCCAGGGCCCAGCAGCTTCTACAGCAAGTGGAGTTCCAAGAACCAAGAAGCGATGGAGAGTTTTAAACAGAAAAGTATATAAGCATACAAATGGCATCTTCTGGGAATGCAAAGTATTATCTCACAGTGTGACATACCAGGAAGTCCTCTTCACAGTAGACTGTGCCGCTGACGTTGTAAAACGCCTTTCCTCGCAACCTTCTCCCTGAGAACGCAGACAAAGAGCAACACGCTGAGCCTTAGTCACATTGCACGTAGCATCCTACTGCGGCAGAGCCCCCTGCACCGGCGTCCAGTGGCTTTCCTGAAGAACGCAATGTTTAGAAGCATCTCTAAAGGCTCACCAGCAAGTCAAAAAAAAAATAGCTAAATAAAATCCGATGAAGCAGTACTGCGATTTGTCCAAACCAGAGCGAATAATTACACCTACTGCTGGTCCCGAGGGGGGCTTCGCAAAAGCCTGGAGAAAATCAGTGTAACCAGAGGATTACTCCATCCAGGGGCTGCTCCATTCAGCACGAAGATGAAAGGCTCTTATAACTTCAGCAGCTGTGTGAACACGCCGCACTATGGCTGAATGAAACGTGCATTTCAACAGCTTGTCTATCAGACTGCCATGGCTACTGGAAATGTGGAGTTACAGGAACCACAGGGATGTTTAAAACACTTCTAGGGCTTGAGGTTTGTCCATATGCATAAAGAAAACCCTGTCCAGTAGAACTATGCCACAACATGGACTTTGTCAGTGCTATGATATAGCTACTGAAAACCGTCAATTTCAGCACAGCTGAAATTTCATGAAAAAAAAAAAAAAAGCACCCTCTGTGCAATAAAGTAGCAAGCACAGGATGATGACAACTATGAATTATGTCAAAAACAAGTTTAAAATGCAAGGTACTAGGAACCACCTAAAGTTGGCTTTTTATGTACTGGAAAGCATGTTATGGAAAAGTAAAAAAATGTATTAATTAATTAAATGGAGTACTTCATCAGACATGCTCCATCCTCTCAAAATAAATCAATGAATAAAACGAAGCGCTGAGTGGCTCCCTGGTCGGAGCGCGGATTACTCGCCGGAGAAGCACAGGGCCTGTGCAAACAGGGACATTCTTTTTGCCTGAGGTCACCGGCTTGTCCTATTCATCCCCCACCCAGGAGCGGGGGAGCGGGGCTCCAGGAGGAAGGGAGGGGCCTGGCCCTTTGCCTGCTCCCCTCCTTTTGTGGTTGGGAGTCCAGTGCGTTCGTGCCTGGTCTCTCGCGCTGCCACGCCGGCGGCCATGCTCGCTAGTGCCAGGCTTGCCCCCCCCCCCCAGATGCTACTTCAGGACCACTTGTGTTTGCATCATAGCTTGCAACAAGTGTCTCTAGCCAGACTGATTACTAAAACCAAAAAAAAAAAAACAAAAAAAAAAAAAAACCAGCTTGCCACAGCAATGGTGCACAAGAGACAACCTGCTTTGCTGTGAAGTATTTTTGTAAAAATTTTTAGATCGATATAAGCAAACTATTTTTATTTGAAATTACTGAAAATGTGATTGTAAAAAATAAAATCAAATTGAAATTCTTACACAATGAAGAAGTGGTTGTGCCCACAGAGCGTCCCTGACTGTGAAGCATAGCTAACGAAAGGTCCCGAACGCTTCCCTACCCTCTCTTTCTGTGAAACAATCATGGGACACAAGCCACAAACACCAAAGGTCTAGACCAGGGCTCTGCAACCCTCACCATCCAAAGAGCCCCAAAGTACCATTTTTAGTCCCCCTCCCATTACAGGGAATGCTACTGCTGAGGGGTGGAACAGAGCAAACATTTCTACATTTGTAAACCCCTCGTCTGCAATCAATGTGGTTTAATTTTTAGCTAAACAGTATTTCAGAGCTCACAACTAAAACTGGTTTCATTTTCCATATTTTATTCACACACGAGCCTCTCTCCACAAAACATCTAAAGAGAAGATGAAGCAAAGAAGGCAAAAGTGAGCTGGGGCAAAGACTGCATTACGGCAACTGAAACTTTTACTTTTTTTATATTCTACAGTGCATTACATTGCAGTGATATAACCAGGCCTTTGTGGTGTGTTACAGAACCTGTACTAACGCCATTTTCATTAAAGTAAATCCTATAAATGAATAGACAAAACTACTGTTTGTCCTCTGCTCTCAAATCAACTTTTCTGCAAAAATAAAACAAAGTAAAATATGTTAAATCTTATCACAGGGCTGCATGGAGGAAAATGCATTTCATTTGATAAAACCTTGGCCTTGGTGTGTGTAGAACACGTCCCCTGGCCTCAAAAGCAGGTACAATCTACAATCCCTGCCATTGTTTCAGTTCAGGGCACTGGGCCTCTGCCAGAACCAGGAGCGGGTTCCAGAAACACCCTCCATTTTGCTCAGCTTTGGGGGATCAGCTCGCTGTGTTAAGGCACAACAGGGGTAAATTTGCTGTCTACACGATTCTTTTACTCAACAGCCGGACACTCCCCAACCAATCAGCTGACGGGACATGAGACGCATCAACTTCGTCATGTCAATGACTTGCATCATGCATGCTTTATAAACCCACCACCTAAAATCACTCAAAACACTAGTTTCAAAAAAGGTTAAAACTGTAGTCTGGTTACTTTAACACACTGATTATTATAACATAGGTTGCGCTTTGCAAGAACAACCAAAATGAAGTTCACAAGTGTACATTTGCTTGTTGTAACTTAAGCAAATAAATTTAAAATGCTACCCTGAGAGTAACCTTCCCCCACACCCTGTTCATAGAGAACAAACAGGCCTTTATCACCTGCAGGGACTGCGGTTAGGCGGCCGGCTGCTTGGTGCCTTGAAAGGGGCTCAGTAGACACTTCACTGAGCCTATGGCTTCCACTGTGAAGGGGGTTTTGGTCTACCCTGCTGAGCCAGATCTGCGTCACATTATCTCTCCTCCCTGCCCCCCTAACCACAACCACTCTTTACTACACCAGAGACAACCCAGCTGATTAACAAATACACCCATAGCAGGTTCTGAGGGTATTAACAGAACACACGGAGGAAAATTCCACTTGTGAGAAGAATGGAAAACAAGCAGTACTGGGCTCAGCCGTAAAGAGCTTTTCCCATTGCAAACAGGTGTCAAACAAGAGCGAGGCAGGCGGTGGACAGGCATCTAACAGGAGCGAGGCAAGCGGTGGACAGGCATCCAACAGGAGCGAGGCAAGCGGTGGACAGGCATCCAACAGGAGCGAGGCAAGCGGTGGACAGGCATCCAACAAGAGAGAGGCAGGCAGGCGGTGGACAGGCATCTAACAGGAGTGAGGCAGGCAGGCGGTGGACAGGCATCTAACAGGAGTGAGGCAGGCAGGCGGTGGACAGGCATCTAACAGGAGTGAGGCAGGCGGTGGACAGGAATATAATAGGAGTGAAGCAGGAAGGTGGGGGTGTCAAACGAGAGAGGGGTGGATGCACGGGCATCAAGTTTAAACTACAGAGGAATTAAGCTGTTAAAGACCCTTAACATGCCTCAGTACAAGTGCAAGCTCTTAAACATTAGTCGAGCAGCAGACAAACTGTGGCTTTTCATATATTGAAGGACTGCACAGGCGGCTTGATGAACCCCACTGGCAGGCAGGAGAAAAGCGCCTACACAGAAGGCCCTGCGCTACACGGTAAGCGTACCGGAGCGGCCGCTGGTCCTCTACATGACATTCCTAGCAGTGTGCTCGGAGTGTAACATGTACCAGACTGCTCCAGAACTGCTGTGCTGCCTGCTTCATGCCCACCTAACAAGCGAACTTGAGTGGGGACCAGAAATGCACAAAGCCCACATTCTTGGCATATTTGCCACAGTGCAAACATGACCTTTGTCTCACCTGGTACATAGGCCTTAACACCAAGCTGGAATATGAAGTGAGTGAAGCTCAGTGCTGGGGGTGCAGGAGAGGGTGTGCAGGACACTGAGGTGGGGTGCACTTTTCGAGGTGGAACAGTAACTATGCCAGCAAAGGTAATACTGACACCAAGAAACTAATCCTGCGTCATCCTTATTGTGAACTTTCACCACAGAGGATGTATTGCTTTTAGCCTACCAGCTCAGTGCCAACACAGCAACTTTACCAGTTAGGCTGCTCAATCGCCAAAAAAATACATATATTATACAGCTACCCACAGATAGACTATAAACCATTATACAACCAAACTGAACTAAGTTTAAAAAAAAAAAAAACCTTAACAATGCAATGTCGTTAACGTTACACTTCCCTGTCTAGGTAAAAGCAGGTTACTTGAGGCGTGACACACCTGTCTGCTTTCAGATCCATCGTGAGCAGTGACACCGACCCCACCCTCAACACAACAAAGTCGTCCCCTCAGGCAGGAAACGATGTGTCCCATAAGCCCAGCACACACCCCTGGAGCACCTTGGTTTCCTGTACAAGTGAAATCCATTCCATGTGCCTTTTGTCACTGAACTCACTTATACACCATCTATGGAAGTGCAGGAAGCATGCAGACAGATGCACTTAAAGAGCAAGCATTTGCAATGCATGTGACAATGGCAGGTTCTGCAGAACCATGACCACAGCAGGGCTCCTGAAGTTCTCTGAAGTTTTCGCCACCACCCAAGCAGTGCGTTGACACAACACTGCTAAATCTGCCCATGGCTTCTGCTTCACGATCCGCAATCCTGCATGTGTCTTGAAGGTCATTAGGACAACTTTTTCAGTACTCCCAGTCTGTCAGAACAGTATCTACATGTTGCCTTCTAATATACTTTGGCAGCAAACACACGCTAAAGTGATGTCAAACCACAGCACAGCAGGCCAAAAACACGTCATCAACAGGTTGTGGTTTCAGATTTGACGGAAACTACAGGTGTGCCCTTAAGCAAAACTCATACAGGTATTAGACATGACAGATAAAACCTGTGCACAAAAAAAAAGGGCAGACGAATAATGATTTTAAGAGCAAGCATTCACAGTGCCAGTTAGGCAGCTGAAGCACTACGGCAGACAGCATCTTACCACAGGACTGGCAGATGAAGCAGTTGGTGTGGTAGAGGTTCCCCATAGCCTGGCATGCCTGGCTGGCTCCATACACCCCTTTTCCACATTTGACACAGATACCTGAAGGAGACAGAAAGTGAAGGGTTCTCCATTAGGGTGAGGTTCACAAAGATCTCACACAACATCGCTTTGGTGAGGGGTGTAGCCAAGCTGTTTAACCCTGTTAAGTCGCCAGCTAATACCTCTTAGCAAGTGTCTGTACAAATGTTCAGGGTGTGGTGTTGTCTTGTGAGCACACGTCTCCTGCCTCAGCCCACTTCCACCTTACCAAACAGAAAACCTTGAAATGATCTCCAAACGCACCATGAATAAAGGAGATGCTGATCTCCTCCCCTTTGTCCCATGCATCGCTTTCTCAGAGATGCACCAATATATTCCTTGTTGTCGTTTTAAGTAACTAAAGATGAAAACAAGAACCAACACAAAAACTAATGTTAAAGAAACACGATTGTTCAGTGAAGCTCATTAAAGAAAAGTATAAATTTGCTTGTTGTAACTTGACAGGAAACCAAACTGAGTTTTTGTCTTTTACCATCCAGTGTTTCAACAAGCAGACATCTCATTCAAAACACTAAATGGTAACCTTTAACACTTCAAATGGCCTCATCAGTCAGCCAAGACACAAGGCATTTTAAAATGAAGCACTTTTGTGGAGGCATTTCAATCTCTCACACGCATGCACGCACGCGCACGCACGCACGCACGCACACACCTCTGTGGCTTGACAAGATTGATGAAAATACTGCAATGCTTTAAGCCTTCAAATTATATTAGTGACACAAAGTATCACTTTGCAAATGCAGCAATGTGCTACAAGATATAGTACATAAACCACTCAAAGGTTTTCACTGCAAAGACAAATTAAAATGAGAAACAGGGGCAACATCTCAGTGCTAAACAGTGTGGCCAGTAATGTGTAAAAGAACACCAGTACAGGTAGGGCTGAGTGATAAACCGATAAACATAATTATCACGAAATATATTTCTATCGAGGAAAAGTTAAGACATGGTCAATACAACATCAATAGAACTCATTCCACCCATGTTTTGAAGACAACACAAACAGCCAATGAGAATAGTGCCGCTCTGAAACAATCATGTAGCTGGATTAGAGTTACAGCCACATCCTTTAAGGTTGAAGCACACAGTGTGGGAATAGCAGCCAGCAGCAACACACATGGTAACGTTTGGGCTATTGCAGCCGTGCTCACCAGCACATCACGAGCGGGAGTGAGCCCTATCACAAATACTACAAAATTTTAAATTAAAATCCAAAATTTTACCAAACACTACACACCCAACGGCTCAAAAACCAAGCACATATTTAAAAAAAAAAAAAAAAAAAAAAAAAAAGCATCAGAGGAATTTGGTACTGTGGAGATATTTTGGCTATTTAAAGTCTGACAAAAAAAACAATGTAGTGTACCTGCAAATTGTGTAAAAAGTTCATTGTGGTTTTTGGTTCATTCCGGTTTAATTTCTGACAGAAAATAATATTTAAAGTAAAATTAACCTTCACATAGGACTACAAAAGAACCTTTCAGATTCACAGAAATAGTGATTTATGTTGCGAAACCTATGGATAGATTGATATGAAAAAGTATCATAACTTTTTTCTGTACCGCCCAGCTCTACACTTCTCCAAAATGTGTGCCACAACATGAGGAGCAGCAGGAACCTATAGAGAACTAAGGAAATGAGGAGTATACGAAAAGCCAGAACCACTAATGTTTGACTTTGCTTTCTTGCGTTTTTCTGATAACCATCATTGGCTGTAGATGGCTGAAATGAGCCATTCCAAAATCATAGTCCCAAAAAACCAAAACAAAAAAGATTTTCCTCCCAACAAAAACTTCTACCCTGAACAGAGTTTAAATTGTAAACAAAAAAAATTGCATTGGACCTTGGTGGTTTATGCTAAAGCATTCTGAAATGGGCTTTGAACCACTTTTCCACAAACAGCCGTACAAGGACACAGGCCTAGTCAGCGATCACATGGAGGGCTCAGCAGGTCGTACTGGAAGCCTTTCATTAGCACTTCATATCAACAAGACCATAAATCCTCTCTGTCTGAATTTGTTTGGGAAGCCCATTCTGAAACAGGTCCAAAAAAGGGATTAACTTCAGATACAAAAAAACATTTGTATGCTTGCATTTCAGCCACCATTGCCATCTTATCAAGTAGGACGCTGGACTACTTACAGAGCTGAAAATAACTCAGCAATTGTAGAGCCAGTTTCAGTATCAGGGAAACTGTTTCCCAATCACTGCCCCTTCAAGGCTCCTCCCCAAAAGATGAGTATTAATAATATACAGGATTATTATAGGAAAAAATCATTTCTGACTGATAACAACAAAAGCCCTTTTTCCGCAAGCTAAATTATATTAAGGACGTACAAAATCACTTTAATTGCTTATATCATGCAAAACCAAATTACTACTCTGGATCCCACCTTTAGTTTCTCATATTATTACAATTATTATTAATACACAATTAATCGTCCATTTATGGCTTTACAAATGTAAAACTGAATACCAAGTGTTTATAAAATCATTACCAAACATACTAAAGGAAAGTCCTTCCATTTCTGCACATCTGAACACAGAAATACCAGGAATAAAAGGGTGTCAACAGGCATTATAAATACCATTAACCAGCCAAACTTAAATCCTGTTTTTGGCAACAACGTGTTATTGCTGCCATTATTATTCTAAGCAGGTGATCAGACTTTACCCCCCCCCCCAGTCTTGGTTCTGTCTGGCTGGCCAGCCAAGATCCTGTGCCAAGTGTCTGATGCAGCCCCACTGGCTGGCTAATGAAGGGACTTGGGGGGGGGGGGGGTGATAGGGTGGGGTTGGCTCAGCTCTGAGGCAACAGCTTTGTCTTCCAAGGCCAGCTGTACATTTACAACTCATTTGAGGATAAACCACAATGGCGCCAGATTCAGCACCATCACCAACATTAACAACAGTAACAAACAGAATCCCCATAAACAGTGCAGTCCAACAGCATTAGATGCCATGTTGCATCTCACTGCCTGGCTAATCAAGCTGCTTGCAGGTTGCCATGAATACAGAACAGGCTTTCTTGGCCTAGAGTGAGAGCCTCTAGTTTTCTCCCTTAACGTTCACCTGCTAGGCAATGACAAATGAACAGCTAACCCTGTACACAGAGCCCCAAACCACAAGTAAACACTTCCCCAGGCACTGCTGCCTAATCAAATTATATTGATTAGCAATAAGGTCAGAGCATGTTAATTTGTCCATTTTATTTACGAGTACAATTACTCATTGAAACACTGAGTTGCTTCCAGATTTAATGAATAATTTTTTTAATTTAGGTAGAAAACAGCAGTTTACATGACAATGCAAATTTGACTTAAAGGCACTGGTACATGAGTAACACTAAATCGGCACAATTTAAATAGTCAGTAGACACATTTATACCTGGAAAAGCGATTAAATGTGTAGGTTACAACAAAGACTTTATGCAGCAAATTAAATACTTCAGCCATCGTTTCAATAAAAATTTAAATATTTAGAAAAATGTTAAATATTTACTAATTGTCAGTGTGCATACGAAAATATACATGCTATTATACCACAAGACAATCAATTAGGATTATCTTTAATTTTTAAACCGAAACAACCTTAAAAGGATTGCAAGAAGACAGACCCATAATTCGGAGAACTGTTTACCGCTGTCTGAAAGACTAACATGGATCACCTTTAAACAATGAAACTACATGAAACTGCACTAATGATACAAACTCATGAATGTTAACAAATGTATTTAGAGGGAGATAGGTGAGACGCGAGTGTGCACACGTGTGCTCACATTGCGCCACAATAAGGATGGGATCCCTAACAATGAACACTGAACACACACGGACAGCCTGCTGTATACGCGCTCCCAAGCACTGAACACACACACACGGACAGCCTGCCGTATACGCGCTCCCTAGCACTGAACACACACACACACGGACAGCCTGCTGTATACGCGCTCCCTAACACTGAACACACACACGGATAGCCTCCTGTATACACGCTCCCTAACACTGAACGCACACACGGATAGCCTCCTGTATACACGCTCCCTAACACTGAACACACATGGACAGCCTGATGTGTACGCGCTCCCTAACACTGAACACACACACGGACAGCCTGATGTATACGCGCTCCCTAACACTGAACACACACGGACAGCCGGCTGTATACGCGCACCCTAACACTGAACACACACGGACAGCCTGATGTATACGCGCACCCTAACACTGAACACACACGGACAGCCTGATGTATACGCGCACCCTATTCCATTCGGGGGTTTTGAACTGACCACACTTACCAAAATACTCCTTTTTCATGTGCATTTCAAGCTCCTTCTCCAGCTCCAGAGTGAGCGCTTCCAGTCTCCTTTCTACTTGGCTTGGTCCGCTGTCCCGGCTCGGCGTTACGTGGTAAGACATCTTAAACTTCTGACCGGGAGCCGAACTTCTCGTAGGGTTTCCATAGTTAAAGTGTGTGGGAACCGCCGAGCTACCATCTGGATTTACACCAGCTTGTACTTGTACTGACTGTTGAGGCGTTTCTTGAACCACGGAAGGCGACTGAAGGTGTGCTTTATTATGAACACAGTTCGGGTCCCCCAAATCCTGAAGTAGTGCTTCTTCTTGTAAGCCAGCCGCCAGCACCGATGACATGGGTGAGGGCAGCTGTAGGTCTGGATACGCGCTCATGGACCCCCTCGAACTGCGGGAGCTTCTGGAGCTGTGACTGGAGATGCTAGACCGAGGGCTTACCACGCAGTTAGCGGACCCCGCAGGTTTGGCGCTACCGTCCTGGCTGCAGATACTGGATCGGGGGCTGGCCAGCGGGACACCATGGACCACCGCAGCGTCGTGCTCATGGCTCACGGGCGGCACGTACCTTGAGTCAGAGTAACTGGACCTCGGACTGGTGGTACATGAGTACTGGCTGGCCGTACTGGACCTCGGGCTGATCTGTCGCTGGTCGTATCCCATACTTATGCCACTGGTACGGTTACTGCTGGGTTTGCTACCGCAGTCACAGCTGTTCAGGCTTGTCCGTGGGCTGGAGTGTTTACTGGTATCACTGGTGGTGCTTGCATAGCTCGATCTTGGGCTGAGGGTGCAACTTCCCTCGTATTGCATTAAACTGGTTCTAGGACTAGAATACTTGTCTTGACCCACTACCACCATACTAGTGCGCGGACTGCTGATGCTCGATCTAGGGCTGGAGTGCTTGCTTTGCTCCGGGTAAGACAGGGATGACGCTAAACTAGACCGGGGGCTGGCTGTATTATACCTGCCATCCTGACTGCTGGTAACGCAGACACTGCTGCTCCTGTTGCCAGACAAGGACGAAAATGGTCCTTGTTTGCTTATTGCCACCCCATCGTACGTGCTACCAGTGCTGTACCTATGCCCCTGCACTTCCAAAGAGTGCCTTCTCTGACGCTCAGAGCCTCCGGTATAACACGGCAAGGCAACTTCAGATGTTGTACAATGGCTGTCTAAACAAATTGCATCTCTCTGTGGGGTGCAGAAATCCAAAGGTCCCGGTCGGTTTCCATTCACAGGGAGCGCTGCACTCGACATGTAAACTTTGTTTGCAGACGTCGGGGCATCTTCAAAGCCGCAGAGCTGCTGCTGAGGTGCGGGGCTGCAGTCGTCTCTCTTGCTTTTATGATCGGAAATAAATTGACCAGAAAAATCCAAATCCGGGTTAATGACTACGTCTCTTATTTCTCGGTAATTCCCATCTTTGCACGAGTCATACAAAGAGACATTTTCTATTAACTTATTTGCCTTGAGTCCCATGTCTTCTTCGCACTTATCCATGTTTTCCCTCCCGGTGATCAGGACTGCGAGAGCTCTGGCTGCAAATTAGGCGAGCTGTACTTTACAAACTTCGCTTTACATAGAGATCGCAACAAAATAACCTGCTGCCTGTAATCATAGTCTTAGTCGGAGACTGTCTGATGTAATCCTGACATAAAACGCGATCAATGTTTTCAGAAAATATAAAAACATTTTGCAAGTAACTGTTTCCACTAAAATACGTTTGTCAATTTTACTCTTTGATAAGTTGAAAGGTCTTTGCAATCAATGGCGCGCTGCGCGGAGGAATTTACATTGAAAGGTTTTGAAGTTTTCTTTTGCTAATTCAGGTATACAAGTCGAAGAGGTGTAAAACAAAGCGTGTAAGCGCTGCCCATAACTGTGCATTGTCTAAGCGCAGTGCATCCTGAGCCGAGAGCCTGCAGAATAAAGCGGGGACTCGGATCTCTGTGTGAGGAATGTGAGGAGGGAGACGGGCGCACTGCGTCCCTCAGGAATGTACTTAATGCCGGAGCGAAACAATGTGACCGCAGCCAGCTCGGCCAGGGGGTGCGGAGTGCTGAGAAAGAGGAGGCTCTGGGCTCCCATAAGGAGCACGTCTCTGTGTACTGCGAAAAACAGCGTAGGAGCAAGTCAGAGTTAAGGAGAGACCTTGTGCACCATACCTCCAGCCCACTGGCGAGAAAGCATTAACAACGCAGCTAAAGAAAGCCACTTTTTACGATTCAGTAGACATTTAAAATTTGTAGTTTCTACAAACCTTTTCCCAAAATTTCGCTACAGCAATAGACGGGACGGCGACTATATGACAAATTATTAAACAATTTTAACATATTTGTAGTCTTAAATTATCTCTGGATATCTTGGATATTTTCAACATTTAAGAATAATATGGCTCAATGAAAATTAGAAATACTTATTGTCTCATTACAAGGTATTATCTATTTTTCTTCAAAAACTGCTCTTGATACGTAGAATGCGTCGTGCAGGAACCTGAATGTAAATATTACCAATGTAAAATAAACGGGGCCACCTGGTGACGAACTTAAGGTACTGTGTCCTTTGGATAACCGTTTAAATCGGCCTCATATTTATAGCATTCAAGAGGCATTTTATATTTATGGTTTTAATTATTTAAAAAGTTGTTTTCAAAAATATACAAGTATATATAAATATGCTGAAACAAGTTTTCAAGAATAAAATCATTTTATTCTTTTTCAGACTTTGGTGTTAATTAGGCTTGGTTTAGATTAGCATTAAGATCAAATTTTCTAAAATATTTTTGGGTTCATTTCTTTAAATTAAATTGGTCATCAGCAACAATCATTTACAAATATTCAACAATTGAAAATGTACACTTATTAAAATAAGCAGTTTCAGCTGGTCCTTAAATTTACATACAGAAAATATTTAATGAAAGTCACACTCTGGAAACTGGTATTTTGGTATCTTCCTTTTGGGCAAAAGTGTTGACCTTCAATTTTACATCTCTTATGCCCTTTAGCAAATTTACCTGGGTGATGTGCATTAAGGATATAAAACTCACTCGATTAAAGACCGTTCATTACTGACACAAATTAAAACAATATCCATCCATCCATTCATTACCTTAACCGCTTATTCCTGGTGAGGGTCGCGGGGAAGCCTGGACCCCATCCCAGAGCACCCGGGGCATGGCGCCAACCCACCACAGATTAAAACAATATAACATGATTATTATTGAAATTGCACCAAACCAAATATTAGATGAGTAATTATTTAAAACAAATTAAAACAAGTAACCAATAGAAAGTAGAATGAAGGGAATCCAAATTACTTTTGCCATTTTTTCAGCCTACCCAGATGTTTCTTCTTAGCTAACTGATACTGCTGGACTTGGGATGAACTGTAAAGTTACACTAATGCATATGTTAGTTGACTGACAGAGTAGTGCCTAAGCTAGTATTAACAGATCATATATCCAGCTAAATGTAAGAAGGAAAGAAAACAAAAACTTGCCACCTGAAATAAAGCTGCACTTTACACAAGTTATGTGATTCTCTGTACAAAACTGAGGTTTGTAAAACTTAAGTTAATACAGAAATGCAAGGGTGTAGTAAACTCAGTGGTCAAACAGACCCTGATGTACCAACAACTGGCAGACAGGACAGAATTGCCATAACTATGGCAGTTACAAGTACCATATCCCAGAAAAACCTCATAAAGGAAGAGGCTGACTTTCTCCCATGGCCTTTACTTTTGAACCACTGCACAACTTCACTTAGGTCATACTCCTTGGGTTTGTACCCCAAGTCTGCTTCTGCCTTTGCTGTGCTAAAATAATGTGTCACACCCGTTTTGTAGACCTCGGTGCGTGTGAGCAGAGGCTGGAAATTGTATACGTGGCCCACGAGCCAATGGACCACTTCAGTGAGAAATGCAAAAAAAAAAACGAGTGAGATTGGCAGGCGCACTTTAGGAAAGCTGTATCCCAAACCCTCCACGAGGGGCCTAAAGAACTCAAAGTTGTTAGTGGGCCTTCCATCAGATACAAAGTAGGCCTGCCCTGCAGCACGGTACTGCCTGTTGGAGGTCAGGGCTGCTGCAGCCAACTGGTGGGCAGCCACCAGATTATCCACATGTACAAATTCTACCAAACTGCTGGCTTTTCCATACACAAACCTAAAGATGCCTCTCTCAATGTAGTTCACAATTCGAGGTAGATGCCTTTGTTCACCGGGCCCATAAATCCCTGCTGGACGAATGGCACACGTTCTTAGAATGCCAGAGCCATTGTGCAGCGCTGTACCGTTAGCCTTTAGCACTGCCATTTCAGCTAGCGACTTCGTCCTGGAGTAGTGATCAGGGTGTAGATGAAGAGGCAGATATGGAAGGCTCTCATCTCCGTTCTCTATGACCTGTCCCCCAAAGACCACATTAAAGGTGCTCGTGTACACCAGCCGGGGGACCCCGTTCATTGTGCATGCCCTGATCACGTGCTCTGTCCCCTTCACGTTTACTGCCTCGATGAGCTCTTTGTTTAGCTGTTCTCTCCCAGACATGCCATAGGAGGCAATGTGAAGGACGCAGTCCACTCCCTTCGTGGCCTTCTCCACCTGCTCGTACTTTCGGACATCTCCCTGATCAAACAGCATACCCTCTGGGATCTGTTCAACTGGTTGTTGTATGTCAAACAGAATCACTTTAGCTCCCTTTCTGTGCAGTGCACATGCAAGACTGAAAAAAAAAGAGAATTACATTCTCATTGCTGAATTAGCTCCCAAAACATTTCAATCAAGAAACAATATTTAACAGCAAAAAATCTGCAAGTCCAATTTTAACCTTGTCGTTGTATCTTATGTTTACACACACACACACACACACACACACACACACACACACACACAAATCAGCCATAACATAATGACCACATGCCTAATATTGAGTAGGTCCCCTACTGCAGCCTTTTGCAGACCTCTGAAGGTATTCTGTGGTATCTGGCACCAAGCTGTCAGTAGCAGATCCTTCAAGTCCTGTAGTGCTTCGAGGTGGTGCTTCCATGAATTGGACATTTTTCAGCACATCCCACAGATGCTCAACTGAATTGAGATCTGGAGAATTTGGACGCTAAGTCATCACCTTGAACTCGCTGTGTTCCTTAGACCATTCTTGAACCATTTTTGAAGTGTGGCAAGACACATTACCCTGCTGAATGAGGCCAGTGCCAACAGGGAATACAGTTTCCATGAAGAGATGTACTTGGTCAGTAAAAATGGTAGCTGATGCATGTCAAAGTAACATCACATGATTGGCAGGACCCAAGTTTTCCCACCAGAACACTGCCCATAACATCACTCTGCCTCTGCCGACTTGCCTTCTTCCCAAAGTTCATCCTGGTGCCATCTCACACAAACCCGGTCATCCACATGCAGGTTCACCAGTTTTCCTTCCTTGGACCACTGTTGGTAGGTCCTGAGCATTGCAGACTCAGAACATCCCACAAGAACTGCAGTTTTGGAGTTGCTCTGACCCAGTTATCAAGCCACCCCAATTTCATCCTTGTCAAAGTCACTCAAATCCTTACGCCTGCCCATTTTTTTTTCTGCTTCCAATACATCAACTTCAGGGACAAAATGTTCACATGTTCACTACCTAATATATCCCACCCACTGCCAGGTATCATTGTAACAAGATAATCACTGTTATTCACTTCACCTGTCAGTAGTCATACTGTTATTGCTGATTGGAGATATATAAGACAGGGGTACTGTGAATGGGATGCCAACCCATCGCAGACCACAATTACATACAAAGGGCAATTCGGAACTGTAATTGCTTCTTATATTTTGTTGTAAATTTTTCATTGGTCACAGAAATACAGGTATTTGTTTTATTTCACTTAAAATACATAATAAAATCAATAATGGCACTTTGGTAGTAAAAGTTTTAGATATCTATTATCACTTTATTTGTATTTATTTGTGAAGAAAAGCTTACCGGTAGCCAAAGTATCCCCCTCCACCAGTGATGAGGAACAGGCCTGTTCCAATACAATCCTCATCTTCCATTGTTCTATAACGTTAGGAATACCTTTAAGATTACCTCTTTACATTTAAACCGAAATTTAAAAATATAGAAACAAATAAAATGCAATTTTCATGGGATAGTTTTCCATTATTCAGAGATTCAGTTGTCCATAAACACATCAAAATCCTTGTTTTTTTCCCTGTCATATATGAAAAATATGCTACAAGATTCATCCAGGTCTGCTGCATAGCAAAACCAGTGGTGCTCAGAGTTCTCTGGGCTGGTTAAGTAACCTCCCAACCTTACATATTCAGGGGAACACAACTGTAAAATATGACCAAACCATAAATATACTGTATACACTTAAGATATAAATATTGGGCAGGATATGTTAATTAACTAATTTGAATTCTATTTCCCAAAAACTACTATTTTCATTATATTAATTACATATTGTATAAAATTTCAAAATACTGCCCTTTGAACTCAATAGTGCAGACGTTGAGGAAGACTTGATCATTCATTTAGTCATTTATTCACAATACACTGAATATGCGTTTTATACTGAAAACTTACATATGTTTTAAATAATTAAATTTCTTTATATTCTATTTTATCTGGACATCATAACAATGGTGAAACGTTCTTGTAAATAAAGAGACTCGAAGCCTTCTGTAGCAAATTACGGTTTGCGAATTTTCCTGGTTATGGAATTCGTGTTGAATTATACCACCCTCCTATTAATAGTCACATTTTATGACCATTGCATAACCTAGATATATGTAAAAAAAAAAAAAAAAAAAAACTAAAATGATAAAACACTGAAAGACTTGAATTCTGGGAGTTAAGCACTGTCCATACCTCGCTCTTCCCTTGCACCAGTGTTTGCTTCCTGTTGTAGGCAGGCGGTCCGTGCTACAAGGTTTACACTAGAGATCTGCCCGTCTCAAACCTGCGTTAGTTAGTGCTTACAGTAATACAGTGTTACTGTTACACTAACGCAGCGCTGATCGCACGTCTGTTTACTACAGTGATCACAGCTCAGCCCCGCACACACACGGGGGGGTCCCAAGCAGGAATAAAAACACCCGGGTCACGTGTCACACCAAACATGGCGGGAAAGCTTAAACCTGAAGACATGACAGCTGTACTATGGCGACTTAATGCTATCAATACTTTATTGGGTAAGAACTGTCATTACCCGCATTCCAAATATGTACAAAAGTGTAATTTTATGGCTTTACGTTTTGTAACTAAATGCAATGTAAATTGTTGTAATGTTATGACCTAAGATTCCAGTACTGCAAAACTCGTCCAGTACCAGTCGAAATTGGACAAAGCAGTCGAGACCCAACAACACCTCAATAAGGTAAACGATCGATGCCTTTTCATTAATTTTCATGTTTAATGAGATGTATATCTTTTTCTGCCTGCTCTCCAAATGGTTAAAAATCATTCGATGTATACTGCGTTTATTGTTTTTATAAAATAAAACGCAAGTAGAGTTTCTCATATAGACACAAAAGCAGTTCTTAATAAATTATTGCCTAATGCAGATGAAGCCAGTTTTACATTCAGAGTCAGGATTCCCATACAAGATTTAACGAGTCGTTTTCAACTGCTGGTGGACCTGGGCGGACATATATTTTGATTGATTTGGATTGTGACAAGAGATCTACATAAAAACGGAAGGATCGTACTAGTTACAACAACTTACAACTCTGTATTAAGCCGACAAAACTGACTTGTGAACCTCTCTGCCACCACATGAATGCATCATTAATCTTTGTATTTGTTTTATTAACAGAGTATAAAACCGATGCATGCTGCTTTTGTGCCACAGGAAGATGGCAACGCCGTTAACCTAAGGGTATGGAAACCCCAGTGAAGGGTCTCCATACGTTCAAGCAAGACTTGCAGTTTCTACTCTAACGTTTTTGTTAACCAAGTCTGTCCCTAGTATGTATTAGCATTTATTACACATTTAGTATTAGGTATAAACGTTGGTAGTGCGAACGTTAGCGATAAATGTTTTTTGTGTGCATTTAATACTATCCTTCTGTCACTGCGTCACGTACTTTCGCAGAATTCTGGGCTTTGTTGCATTACGAATTTAATGGCACTGGCAATTATACTGTAATTGAATTGGGAGTAAGTAATTGGATGTGCAGAAGTCTTGCTAAAACTGAATGTAGAATGTAATGTCTTCTGTGTTGTTTGGGAACCATCGGTTCCTCATTTTCTGAAGTGAAATGTAATTAAGTATTACAGTCAGTAAATCAGTATTTCATTATTTTGGTAGTGCACTCAGTTTGACTTCTACCTTTTCTCATTAAAACGTTCTCATGAAAATCTGGAAGTTTAGTCATGTCATCTGGACTTCTTTCTCATCCTTTATGCAGAAACTTTTCACCTTTTACCAAAAGGCCATTCCTGAATAAACGCATTAGTGTAAGAAAGGTGAGATTAGAGTCCTAAAGAATAGGGGGTCGTTACGTATGACGACCAATGACTGAATAAAGAGGGGGCATTGTTAGGAATGGGGGTATTGTCAGGAATGGGTGTGGCCTGCTACCCTGATAGGTATATAGTGATAGAATCTTCCCCACTTCCATCAGACTGTAGAAGCCTTTTGGTAAAAGGTGAAACGTTTCTGCGTAAAGGAGAAAGACGTCCAGTTGACATGACTAAACTGTCAGATAACCTCACCTGGATGACTGAGAATCTTCATAGTTTTCATGAAAATCTTTTCTCATGAGTTATTTGCTAGCACCTACTGCCTCCTAGTGGAATAAATACCCAACCATGACATTTTTTAAACTACAGTAGATGCCAGACTCCAATGCTCTGTCTAGTTCAATTTGCAACAACAGTTTTTCAGTGGTTCTGTCAGACATGTAAAACTAATAACACCATAATGGGATATAATGAAAAGTTATGCATCGTTTTCCAGGTGAATATATATACAACATGTACAACTCCAATTCCAAAAAAATTGGGAACGTTTTGTGAAATGTAGATTAAACCAAAATGCAACGATTTACAAATCCTTCTTCACAGATACTCAGTAGAATACAGCACAGACACAGCATGTGTAAAGTTGAAACTAATGAACGGTATTGTGTTTTGTAAATAAGTGATTATTATTTGATGGCTGCAACACATTTCAAAAACGTTGAGACAGGTGCAGAAAAACCGTGAAAAAAAAATTTAAAAAGCTGACTGAAACATCTTAACTGCTTATTCCTGGTGAGGGTCACAGGGAAGCCTGGAGCCCATCCCAGAGCACCAACCCACCACAGGGCACACGCACACACCAATCAACCTAACCTGTACATCTTTGGACTGTGGGAGTAAACTGGAGCACCCAGAGAAAACCCACCAAGCACAGGGAGAACATGCAAACTCCACACCAAGGCGGGAATCAAACCCCAGGCCTGGAGGTGTGCAGCAACAGTGCTAACCACCGTGCCGCCGGTGACTGAAATATTTCACAGGTAAACAGGTTAATTGGTAAGAGGTGATAGTCATTAAAGAGGCATTTTCGAAATGCTCAATCCTTCAACAGCACGGATGGGAGAGGTTCACCACAACGCACAGTCAATCAATCAAAAAGTTTAATGTTGAGCAACATGCAATTGTGAGAAATCAACATCTATAGACCATAATATTATCAAAAGATTCAAAGAATCGGGTAATATCCATGTGTGTTAAAGGCCGAGGATAAAAGCCAACACTGAATGCACGTGATCTTCGATCCCTCAAGTGGCACAGCATTCAAAACTAGAAATTTTATTGTTTATGTCAAACAATAAAAAATATTACAACATGGGCTCAGGAATACTTCAGGAAACCTTTGTCAGTAAACACAGTTCACTGTTACATCTCCAAAGATGCTGTATTTAACATCTGTAAGATAAAGCTCTAGAGAGCAAAAGACAAGCCATACACAAACAACATCCATAAATGTGGACAACTTTTCTGGGCCTGAGCACATCTGAGATGGACTGATGTGAAGTGAAAAAGAGTTCACATTTCAGGTCTGGTTTGAAAGTATTGGATGCTTTGTTCTCAGGGTAAAACACAAAAAGGACCACCCTGATTTTCATGAACGAAAAGTTCATAAACCAGCATCTGTGATGGCATGGGAGTATGTTAGTGACCAAGGAATTGGTAAGATGCACATATGTGAGGATGCCATTAATGCTGAGAGGTACATACAGATTTTGGAACAACATATGCTGCCATCCAGAAATGTCCTGTTTCAGGAACATTATTTCAGGGATGTCCCTGTTTACTCCAGCAGGACAATGCTAAGCTGCATTCCGCAAGTGTTACAACAGTGTGGCTTTATAGTAAAAGAGTGTGGGTAGTTAACTGGCCTTCGCTAGGGTTCAGATCTGTCCCACATTGAAAATGTATGGCATATTATGAAGTGCAACATACGACAGGATTTTTGAGCAATGGAAGACATACATCTAGCAAGAATGGCAAAACTTTACATTTTCAAAACATCAAGAATTGGTGTCTTTTGCTCCTAAATGCTTATTGAGTGTTGTTAAAAGAAGAGGTGATGTAACACAGTGGTCAACATGCCCATGTCCCAACTGTTTTTGAAACATGTTGCAGCCATCAAATTCATCATAATCTTTTTTTTTGCAAAATGACATACAGTTGATATCATTTTAAAAATGTTGTGTCTGTGGTGTAGTCTATTGAATATATGTCAAGAAGGATTTGTAAATTATTGCATTTTGTTTTTATTTACATTTTACAAAACGTCCCAACAATTGTGGTTGTATTTGTGTCCCCACAAATCAGTGTGTCAGAGCAATTGGAGCTTAAACAGTGAATACAGCTTTGTGAAAGGTTTATCTGTAAACTGTTTACTGAGTGTACATGAAGAGCCAGTGTGTAGTGTGTTAAATAAAAGTATTGGGACAGTGTGTAAATATATTCAGTAAAAATATATGGACGGTCTGTAGTGTGTTCAGTAAATGCACTGCGAGATTGTGTAGTGTATTCAGTCAAAGCACTGGGGCAGTGTGTAGTCTGTTCAGTAAAAGCACTGGGACAATGTGTAGCGTGTTCAGTAAAAGCACTGGGGCAGTGTGTAGCGTGTTCAGTAGAAGCACTGGGACAGTGTGTAGTGTGTTCAGTAAAAACATTGGGACACTTGTGACGAAAGTGCGCTTCCGTTCTCGTGTTAAACGCCGAACCCGGGGCCTCGTTGAGTAGGTTGCCCTCCGGAAACGCGATCGGCTGGACAGAGCAATGAATTCTCTGGAACAAGCAGAAGGTACACTGTGGTTGTATCGTTTTGTTTTAATTTCTTATTTCTTATTAAGGTATGTCCAGACGAGTGTTTTAAAACGCAGGTAACTAATTTTAGCTAAATCTGTTGGTCTGCGGTAGTGATGGAAGTGTTCGAGGAGCTAATCTGTTATGTTAGCTTTTAGCTTTGGCAAAATATATGCTTTCTTTTATAAAACGAAAACCAGAATGTCATTAAACCCAGTCGTTAGTACTCTTAATTTTCAGTCGCGACGTTTGGAGTAAAAGAGTTTCGGATGACCGTGCAAACATTATTTAACACGATGTTACCAAACGGTAAATACAGTCAGACTGTACTCTAGGGGCTCACTGGTGAATACAAATTATTTCCATGGCATAAACGCGCCTTACATATATACATCGTGCTATTTTTTTAGTTTGTAATGTACTAAAATTTGTAAAAAAAAATTTCAATGGGTTTATGGTTGCTTAAATGATCAGATTTCTAATAGTTAAGGTACGTCATTTGGATGAATAAAGTTTTTACATTTTACATTTTCTTAAAAATGTAAAAATCCGAAAAATTGACAGTAAGAGCGTAGATATTTTCTTCACAGCACGAATGCGTTTTAGGAAAAAGCAAGGTATTTGTTTGCTGTTGGACTGTTTGTAAAAATAACTGTCAAAATTGATTCAGATGTTAATAAACACCAATTTAAAGTCGGGGAATAATCCATCAACCGTTAATCCAGGAAACCATCTTTCTGGAATTTTACTGCTCTAAAGCAGTTTTAAAATTAGATTATTTAAATGTATGTCTGATTCAGCATACCTGTATTGCTTTCTTGAAGTCGATCAAGTGATGCTCAGGAGGTGGGTGGGATATGTTGGGCAGCAAGTCAACATTTTGTTCCTGAAGTTGATGTTGAAAGCAGAAAAAATAGGCAAGCGTAAGGATTTTTATGCGACTTTGACAAGGGCCAAGTTGTGATGGCTAGACAACTGGGTCAGAACAACTCCAAAACTGCAGCTCTTGTGGGATGTTCCTAGTCTGCAGTGGTCAGGACCTACCAAAAGTGGTCCAAGGAAGGAAAACCAGGGAACTGGCGACAGGGTCATGGACAGCCAAGGCTCACTGATGCACATGGGGAGTGAAGGCTGCCCATGCAATCTGATCCAGTAGAAGAGCTACTGTAGCTTCAATTGCTAAGAAAGGTAATGTTGGTTCTGATACACAGGTGTCAGAATGCACAGTACATCGCAGTTTGTTGTCTGTGGGCATGTAAGCATCAGAACTGGACTACGGAGCAATAGAAGAAGGTGGCCTAGTCTGATGAATTACGTTTTCTGTTTTATCACGTGGATGGCCGGGTGCGTGTGCTTCGCTTATCTGGGGAAGAGTTGGCACCAGGATGCACTAGGGGATGAAGGCAAGCTGGCAGAGGCAGTGTGATGCTGTGGACAATGTTCTGCTGGGACACCTTGGGTCCTACCATTCATGAGGATGTTACTTTGACATTTACCACCTACCTAAACATTGTTGCTGACCAAGTACACATTATCCCCTGATGGCAGTGACCTTTTTCGACAGGGTAATAATGTGCCCTGCCATACTACAAAAATGCTTCAAGAGTGGTTCAAGGAACACAACAACAAGTTCACGGTGTTGACTTTGGATTGAAATATGGAGAATTAGGAGGCAATCTACCTTCTGTGGGATGTGCTGGAAAAACACATCCGATCCATGGAGGCCCTACTTTGCAACTTACAAGACTTAAAGTATCTGCTGCTGATGGCTTGGTGCCAGATAGAATTGCATACCATCAAAGGTCTAGTGGAATCCATAATTTGACATGTCAGGGCTGTTTTGGCAGCAAAAGTGGGACCTACTCAATATTAGGTCATAATGTTATGGTTGATTGATTTATATGTATGGGTTGGTATCTTAACTGATGTGAATTGAGGCAGATATATTTTCAGTAAGAACAAACTTCTACTGTATCAGTCTCTATAAAGGACACCTGTTCTTGTCAGTTTTATCACAGTGTAAAATTTACACTTGACATCAGTGTTCTGTATGTGATGGGTATCTAAAAACACACAAGGCTGTCTCTTGGGTACAAGCATTATACCCCTTGTTTCTGCTTGTAACATTTTAAGATGCACATACTGTCTAAATTTCTGATCCTAACTACACACATTTTTCTCTCTTAGTCATAAATGAAATCCACATCGTTTGGTTTTGGGAACTTTTAGGATCTCACTGTCAGTTGTGTGTGGTTATAATAGATACCCCAGCTGAACATAAAGGTGCATTCTTGAAGGTCTTTTAAAAAGTATGATTCTGAGGAGACTTTGGAGTCTACAACAATGGTCTGACTGATCCTCAGCATGCTGTTGTAGTATTTTAAAACTGGCAAAAAGTCAAAAGAAGAGCCATAATCATGGAAATGCTCTACAGATGAAACAATGTGAGGAGATGCCAGCTTGTTCTCTAGTTCAGCACATAGACCTGCTGACTGTGTTGAATTATTGACTGATGAATTCTGTTAGCAGGTTCTAAATATCTGACAGTATCATGCTTATGTTTAAAGTACATTTTGTTTAAGGGGTTTTTAATCCAAAAAAGCATGTATGTACTACAGTTATGGCAAAAGTAGGTAAATGTTGGCATTGCATAATTTTTGCTTTTTCAGATCTCAAGGCTTTTGAAAGAAGACTGACAGAGTATGTTTCCTGTCTGCAACCAGCAACGGGTCGGTGGAGAAGTACGTTTTTCTAATTTCCTGTAAGGAAATTCAACAGGGGGTGCAGAGCAGGGGTGGCAGTTGCTATATAAAATTTGATTAAACAAAAATGCTTTGTTCTCTTTATTCATACTTGCATTATTTCTGCTTTTTTTTTTTTTTTTTTTACAGTGATCCTTATAGTCGTGTCTGTCTGTACTGCAACAGGGGCGTGGAATTGGCTGATAGATCCTGACACACAAAAGGTCAAACAGATTTTTACCTGACAACAACTGTGGTGTAAAACACTTGTGAGACAGTGTACTAATAATATATTTATTTCCGTAGGTGTCATTCTTCTCATCTCTGTGGAATCACCCATTTTTCACAATTAGTTGCATTACCTTGATTGGTCTGTTTTTTGCTGGAATACATAAACGTGTCGTTGCCCCATCTATGTATCCTTTTAAATACTCTGTACTATGTTGTCTGTCCAGACATAAGTGTTGTCTGGCCTGGAGTCATCTACTGAATTGTTCAGTGCCCTGCTTCTCAACTTTCCTTAACACACGCAACTTAGAATCGCTGCTCGTTGTAGGACGGTGTTGGCAGAGTACAACATGTCTTGTGATGATGTGAGTTTTTCTAAGCTGGAACATATCTGAATACATGGGCCGGGGCAGGTTGGCTTCCAACTGAATTCAAATATGTTTAGATAGGAGGGAAGTTAATGCTTTAGAAAAATTTAAGGAGTTCAGTTTGAGTGTGTTTTCCTGTTCTGTTGTTGTTAATGCTGCTTTTCTCCTTTGTCTTCATAATACAGGTAAACGTGTGTGTTTTGGTTATTCTTTTTTTCTAGACGGGAAAGCTGATCTTGAAGCCACGGCCACACATACAGTAGATTCTTCCAGGTGTGATGGACGGTTTTGTTTACTAACAATGAGAAGGCAAGCAAGACATTTTGTGGGACTCATACCAGAAACACAGAAGCACAATGAGCATGTGTTGTGGAGCTTTGCTGCTGGCTGGATGTACGTTTGTACAGTTAGCCACGTACAGGGGATGTGAGGCGGTGGGAGAATGCCTGTCTGTGTCCATTTCAGTGTTTCTGCGTTGACGTTGAGTGCCAGAACACCGTTTCACGGGAATCGTAAGATGGTTTTTTTTTTTTTTTTACTCTGTTCATCATTTGTGCATTTTTGATGGCAAATGTTAGTTTTTAAGCAGATGGGAGTTCACATTCCTGTTTTTAAGAGTATGTTAATACACTAATGACCAGTGTGACGCTATAAAAAAGCCACTGTACTCCATTACTTGTGGATGGTGTTGATGTGATCAGGCACCTTCTTAGTTGGTTCCTTTTATCTTGGCCTTTTGTGGATGGTAAATTGCTGGGTGCCAGATACAACATTGGCCACTGTATAAAAAAAGAGGCTTGCCATCCAGTAAATGGATATGCATGACATTTTAAAAATAAATTAAATGGGAAATATCACTGTTGTCATAACAACGCATTTCTTTGCTGTATTGCAACACTATTTGAATTATTTACAAATCTGTGTTTTATGACAGTGTTCCGCTTATGTACCAAATGAAACTGTTATTCATGTCACCTTTTTTTTCCCCATTTTTACAGATTTAAAAATACTGATTTTCATGTGTGTTGCAGGTGGAGATTCATTCAGACCTAATTTATTTGTGCCATGCTACTCTTAATTGTCTTAAACAACTACTAGCAGTATAATATTAATACTTCTGTGTAGAATTTTCACCATTTGAAGTGCAGTAGTTACACATACGTGATAGAGGTACTGTCAAAAGTATATGGAAAAGAAATATTGCATATACCAAGTCAAATAACCTGACTCAATAAACACCCTTTCTGATTGATGGATTTTATTACAGTCATTGAAGTGTGTTGTTATTGCCCTTGTCTGATGTTTCTGCTATATCATGGGGTTCTTGAATAAGTACATTATAATTTGTCCAAAAAGGTTTCTGCCTGGTTTTAACAAGTGATGTAATGGAATGTGTAATAAGCCACAAACAACTTGGTCTTAAACTTTAGCTTTTTTGGACTCTGTTGTTACACCCATAGTCCAAACACTTGCAGTTCAGGTGGACTGGCTACTCCAAATAGTCCCTTGTCATTCTAAAGCAACACAGTCCACTGGTGCACAGTAGAATGAAATTGGTTCACACAGACAATACAATTTAACTACTTAGATCATACTACTGACATTTATTTAAATTCAAAATTTATTTAAAGTAATAAATTACAGATTAAAGTAATATGGAAAAGAGGTAAAGTGCTAAACTGTTATAAATGAAATCATGTTACACATTATAGGGATGTATTACACATGTCTACAATTTAAATTATAGACATGTTCTATTGGCCACTGTATCAATAAGAGACCCAGATTCAACCAAGTTCAGGGATCTGATGGTTTAGGGGAAGAAGCTTGTGGAGTTCCTGGCAGTTCTGCATTGGATGGATTGGTACCTCCTGCTGGAAGGCACGAGGTTATATCAATTGAATGTATTGGATTCAGTTAATTAGTGATGTGTATGTAGACAACAAAGATTCCACTTCAGAGTTGAAGCATACCCTTCAGGCTGTAACAGAGGTGTATTGCTTATTATCCACAGTAATTTGTGTCTTTACCTATGTGATCTTTTTGTTTTCTGGTTTTACAATTGTCAGTTTGGTTACTGCGTCATTGTGTATCTACAGCACATTAAGGGTACTCAACCACGATCCTGGAGGGCCACAGTGGTGAAAGTTTTCGTTAGAGCCAGTTCTTTTAATTTAACTTTCATATCAGTTACCAGTAAACATTAACTTTTTGTATAATCAGTGTTAACCCAGAAATTCTCAACAAGCTTAATTAATTTTTAACATGAATTTAAAAACATGACGAAGACTTACTGATGTTGGTTCCTAATTTTTAACAGTTATGGTACATTTTTGACATTTTAAGCCATGTGTTGTTAATAATCATTGTAAAATGTCACTATTCTGGATGTACCACTCTGTCATTGGCACCTATTTGTGTTGTTAAATCATTACAATTTGAATACAGTGAATAATTACTGGATTGAATGAAATGCCATGCTAAATTATCCAGACTTTTAAAATGTCCTACTCAGATTCTGTAGTTAGGGTGACATTGTAATGCGTGATTAATATTTTTTTTTACAGATCTTAAGGAGAGCCAATTTTAACTTTCTAAAACATTTTCTCTCAATAAATTAAATAAGTGCTGCTGACAGATGCAAATGATCAGGAAGAAATGAAGAGAAGTAACAATGTAATTGGTAATTTATTAAGATTGTGGTCAAATTAAAATGAATGAATTGGTTGAAAGAAACAGCTGCGCTCACTGCAGCTCTGCAGGGCCATGACTGAGCACCCCTGATGTACATCATGGCAAAACTGATGTCTGCTTTTACATAGCGCTATGTTGGAAAAGTTTTGTTTTGAGCTATATGCAAACAGTATTTCGGTTTAGTGGGGTGAAACATTGACTAAACGAATGCAGTATATTTCACGTTTATATGGTAAAAAATAACAGTTGGTATAGTAACAATAAGTAAAAAAAATCAAGGAAGCACTAATGTCATGGTTTATTTTACAAGTTTATTGAAAGTGTAAAAGAGCTATTCTGATTATTTACAGTAAACAAACCACCATGTGTTAAGGTTCATTCCTACCGGTTATGAATGTTCAGCAAATACAAATTCAGTGTAAAGTAACAAAAAATTATGTTTACCAGTTTTGGACTGTTTAGCAATTTTTTTTTTGAAAACATGCTGACACAATAAATCAAAGATCATTTTAATCAACACTTAAATATAATTTATACAAATGTTGAGCTGATGAACTGTTATTTTTAGTGAAAGAAAGCCTGACAGGTCATGGTTGTGTATAAAAAGCCGATAGACAGAGTGGAACACCATACTGGCTACAACCCTGCTGTGGAATCTTACGAAGGTGGTTGGGCTGGATTCCAAATATTCCTGTGGTGATACAGCCTTGGCTTAGCCAGTATCCAGTACTTAGGCATCTAGCCAAAGATGAGCTAGAAATTTTATTTGAGTTTTGTGAACATACATCCATTTTTCCCAGCACTTGTCCTGTGCAGGGTTCTAGGTGACCTGGGGCCCATCACAGGCAGTCTAGCGTGCCAACCCATCAGAGATTTGGGAAAACTGATGACAGCAGAATGCCACACCCATACATTAACAAAGCAAAACTGAATGAAGGGGTTAGGTTTAGGCTTAACATGCATAATTATGAAAATCCTCTGAGAAACACTTGTGAGCATGTTCTTTTTAATGGGTCAACTGAGGACACTATAGAATAAGCGATCCCCCACATTGTAATGAAAACGTCCATCATATACTACTATTACTAAGATGGTTTTTTTTAAACATTTCTAGGAAATGTACAAGGAATGCACTGATCTGCAAAGTTTGTATTTTCTTCCACTTTCATATCTTTTTGTCACCTATATCTATTATTTAATAAAAATATTATTCTTGTTTAACTATTTATGGTAAGCAGTCTATTGAAACATTACATTTGCTTTATGTGGTTAATTGTGTTGTACTGTAACTAACCATAAACGTGGGCTTATTGCTTTTTAAATAAAGGTAATATTTAGGTAAATAAATAAAGGTATCCTTAATGACTTTATAGGGGTTACTGGTCACATTGACCTGTATGCTTGTCTCCCGCAATTTCAGCATCGTCACATTTAAAGGGCCAACACATAATTACGAGAAGGAAATTTTGAGGTCGTTTTTGTCATCATTCATACGTTGATTGGTGAAAAATTGTGGTTTGCTAGCAGTCGTTAAATGTTCCTGCCATATTTTAAACTTTTAAGAAACACAGTTATCACTCTCCCAGCTACAAATAACTTCATAATAAACTAAAGAGAGAGGAAAGCCACAAAATATACCACGTTAATTCTCGCAGTCTGAAGAATTTCAGACAAACGTTGCTCCTTCCAAACAAGTTGTCAGTAATAGCGACCTAAAACCTAAAATTTTGAAAATAGGCTACATAACACTTAATACACTCACCTCGCACAAAACAAAAAAACCAATGAGAAAAGAAAAAATTCGCCAAAACAACAGTTAAAGATCACGCCTCACATTCTGACACTAGAAAGCAGGTTGTGAAGCGCAGCGCATTGCATGAGGAGCAGCAGCGTGCAGTGCGGCGTCCCCGCCCCGCCCCGCTCGCCCTCGCCCCGCCCCGCGCGTCCCCGCCCCGGCTGCGCGTCTTTCTGAGCGCGTTTGCGCACTTGTCACTATGCGTGCCGCCGCCATTGGAACACCCCTCTGACCTGGGGCAGTTTTGCAACCACCATCAGCGGACGTGCCTTTGGTTTAGGTCTCTTCCAGAGCCAGTTTGGAAGGTTGTCCGTTTTGTGTTTTCAGGTAAATGACAGTGTGTAACGTAAAACGGTTTTACGAACTGTATTTATTTAAGAAAAGCATTACGACATACGGCAGCTGAAACGATATCTGCCTGCGAGCCGAGCCTTGCGCTGGCCGCTTTGAGCAGCACCGTTTGATGGATCCGAGGATTGCCTGGTTTCAGCCAGAACAGCTCGGACCTGCTGACAGTGTGTGGGTGCAGATTTGGGAAAGCGCACAAAGCCTGGGCACTCTGTACTTCGATAACAACTACAGCGCCACTCGCAGCGCTTTGAGTGAGAGAGCCGACGCGACTCGCAGCGAGGAAAACGAAAGCGAGAGCGAAGCGCAGCCTGCGGGCAACATCGCCGAGGCGGTGCACCGGGGCATGTCTGAGCCCAGGGCCGACAGGGGCATTGTGGAGCAGCGGGAGTTTACACCTCTGGAGTCCAGCGACAGCCTCAACAGCGCGTGCGAAGCCGGGGGGATCGTAGCTGACGCGGAAGTCCTTGGTGCCTTAAGAGGTGACTCGGACATTGGGCATCGGAATAAAAGGAGACGAGACAACAAGGCGAGCACGTACGGCTTTAACGCCGGCAGCCTACTGCTTGGCGGCTCCGGTGCTGATGCTGGAGGTGATGCTGGAGGTGGCAGTGCTGGGTGCTCGGGGACGCCCTGGAAAAGAAGGAACTATTCGGACGGACTTGTCGGGTATGATACCTCACCCCTTAGTGCCATATCTAGTTACCTAGTTGGTTCGTTATATTCTGCTCAGCACAGACTTGCTCTGCTTTAAATGAAGGGCTGGATGCACGGGTAGCATCCCCGTGTGGTCACTAATTTGGGGTGCTGGGGTGTAGATGCCCGTGCGCTGCGCCGCTCAGCCCCACACCTGCGCAGGGATCTTCCCTACTTACCCCCCAGCCCTGCGCTTTCTCTCTGTTTCGGACCTTTCTGTTAATCTGAGTTAAAATGTTAATAAGTACCAAAATTCCGGGGGTTTGTAAATAGGTGGAAACAAAAATAGAAAAGTTGGAATTGATTTTGTACATAGTGTGCACTATCTGAAGCACGCCTCTTCTTTAAATAATGGTACCTGAGACTTGCACCTACCACACTCGTCGATTTTACACGTCGGCTTTGTACGTTTTGTAAACTTATGCTTTATGGATTTTACCCCTTGTATAGTTGCAGTGGATTGTGATGAAAATGCCACTTTTAAACCACACGACTGAAACGCTGTGAATTTAAATACTTGTCTTACTACACACACGCACGTGTTGGTGGACTATACTGTATACGTGAATAACTCACAGTTGTTAAGATCAGTACTAATAACAACATTGAAAATAAAGTAATTTTTGTGACCCTAGTTTTTGTGTGGAATTTCACCTGCAGTTTCAAACAAAATTATATGAAAGGGAGTTAAGTGTTCAAATAGGCTTTATTGAGTTACCATTAGCACACTGTACAGTGGTACTCTTCCCCTCCATAGAAACAGAATTATACACAGGCAGTACAACATATACAGCAGATACAATAATAAAAAAACACATTAATACATTGTTGTACAAATAGATTGGACAGCAGTGGATGGTTTAATAAATGGTTTGAGCAGCAAATAAATTACTGTTTACTGTTTAACTCAGTTTTGACCAGCAGATAGATGCACAGAAAATTTTGGATGTACTTCATGAATTGCTTCTGTAAAGTGTAAACGTGTATATGAAGCCATGATAATAACTGATTTTTGACTGTGCTTTAACTTCTGCTGTCATGAGATCAAGTGAAGGTTGTGTGTGTGTGTGTGTGTGTTGGTCACTCTTGGCAGTGTTTTGCTGTGTAGCAGACATGGTGTGTTTTATGGTATTGTAGAAGGTGGACTCTGACTTCCTCTCTTGTACTTGATCCTTTCCTATCTGCCCCTTGCAGTTCACATGAGAGTCAAATGAGTAGACTGGACGTGGATGGGAGGGGCTTAAAGAGGCGGGGTTGGATTTCTTACTCATCATTTAAAGTTTCTATTTAGTAGGCTCTGAGGTAATCCATTGTTAAGGTCATTGGTCATTCTGAACAAAGTATGAAGACTAAGCCTGCTCTGTTGTCGTTGATAACCATAGCAATTCTGGACATTTAAAAGAAAGTTCAGAATAGGGTTATGGCAGGTTCACAAGGGCAAAATTCTTGAGCAGTCTGCAGATTGAAATGGAATACACAGCTAGTTTTGTGTTCAGTAATATTTTACTCCAGTTTTCACAGAGGGAGACCAGTTAGTGTAGAGGCATGCTATTTACCTGTGCTGTTGCCTTTCCTCACGCGGTCCTTACTATATAGCTGTCAGCCTGCTTTTAAATAATGCTTTTTTTCTTATTTGAAACCTTTGGAAGTCCCTATGCTAATGGGATCAGATTTATTCCGTCAATAAAAGTTGTCTAGTACTTCTTTATTGCTAGTATTCAGGATAAAATTATTCTTTGGGGGGGGCGGTGTGATATCAAAATGACAAAATTACTGTGACTTAGTCTGTTAAATCTAAATGGAGAATACTTCAGACTGACTGTGTTTAGAGGTTCAACAAATGCTCCCTTTGCCAGGTGGTCTACACAGCACGTGTCAAAGTCTCATCCAGGGTATGCTATGTGTCACTACAACCAACTTTGTTTCCCCACACACTGTAGATGGGTCAACATGCATGGAGATGACAGTGTAAGGGAGGTTCTAGGGCCATACACAGCCCCCACTGTTAATTATTAATGAAGTAGTTATGGGAGGAGCTGGCATACGTCCAGACTTTTGTCATGACTGGGTGTGTCATAATGCCTTCTCGTTCTTACACGCTCTGTCCCGTTTTGTTTTCATGGCAGCCATTAAGTGTCCCTGGTGCTTTGTCTGAAACTAACAAACCCCACTTTGCTTAATTAAATGTTTACACTCTTTGCTGCATTTTAAATTAGCATTATGTTCATTTGTTGCACTTCTGAAAATTTATTACTAAAGTACTGTGATTTGTGTATTCATGTTATTACAATAGTCTGGACTGAAGAAGCCTTTTGGTTAACGGTGAAACGTTTCTGCGTAGAGGAGAAAGAAGTCCAGTTGATATGACTAAACTTCCAGATAACCTCACCTGGACGACTGAGAATCTTCAAAACTGAGAATCGGCGTATGCGTGACTTATAGTTTGGTCTGATGTTTTTATCAGGCACGCCAGCAGCACCTTATACACAGTGAATGGAGACGAGAACTTGTGGGGAAGATGGATGATACAGGCCTGGTTCACCTGGTTCGTTCACTGTGTGTGTGTGTGTGTGTGTGTGTGTGTGTGTGTGTGTGTGTGTGTGTGTGTGTGTGTGTGTGTGTGTGT
>JABJVR010000016.1:231357-274275 GCA_025773905.1 Chitala chitala
CCCCCCCCCCCCCCCCCCCCCCCCCCCCCCCCCCCCCCCCCCCCCCCCCCCACCCCCCCCCCCCCCCCCCCCCCCCAAAGGGACGGGTTCGTTTAAATTCGTGTTTCCGTTCTGTGGGCAGCGCCGAGATGCGCTCTCGCAGCGCACATTAAGGTGAGTTCCTTGCGCTGTCTGAAACAAGGGGGAGCTGACGGCTTAGAGGAGCCGCACTCTGCCAAATCGCACACATGGGGAAGTGAACTGTCTCAAGCCACCCTTTTTCCTGTAGTGTAACTCACCATTTCTTTTGGATCTATAAAGTTTTCTATCCTGTACCGTTTAGCTAAAAGGTAAGTATTTGAATTGCCATATTTTCTGTCCATTTAAAGTTCAGAAGGGTGGAAAACACCTGGATTTAAGAAGAGACCATCGCAATTATTCAGTTTAGTCATAGTATTATTTTGAGAAATGTTTAATTATGCCGTCTTCGCGTGGTGTTTTACGGATTTTAAATTACTTAACGTTTTATTGCGATAAAAGGTTGCAATGATGTATGTTTAATTCGATTTGCGTTCGTTGTTAGAAGTGCTGTCGGATAACAGCGTGTAACCACCGGCTTCCTTTTGCATAAAGCTATAACAGAGTTATTGTCGTGTTAAAGTGAATAAACAGCGTACGAAAATTAGTTGGAATGTAAGCTGCAAATTCACGAGTTTGATACAATGACTGTTTTCGGAAATGTATTATTGACTGAAACTTTAAATAATTATAGACAGGAGAACAGAGTGCGCTGTATTTGGAGTGAGAGCCCGTTTGAGAAGAGCATCCAGCCATCGATGCCTCGCATGATGACAAGCAACTGGAAGCAATTAACGCCACTCACTTGATCTACTGTTAAACAAGTAAGCAAATAAATGCTAATTGCGTGAAGGGAAATCATTGTTGGGTCATCCCGAAACTGGCCTGCCCAGATCTTTGTACAGTATGGACACATCTTGTCTTTTTTTTTTTTTTTTTTTTTTTTCTGCCGCTTACTGATGATCTCGGAAATCATATTTTGTTTCTTGAAAAGATGCAAAATATAACTTTAAACGGTGTATCTTGGGGTTAAATTTCACAATCACACAAGCCATTTTATTATTTAATATTGTTATATGAATAGATAAACACGTGCTATTTTATTTTGAGATTCCAGTGAAATAGCCCAAGTAAAGGAAATGTCAGTCGAAGCTGCGGCTAATATTGGAATGCTTGTTGGAAAACTCCTAACTTCAGCGTCACCCCAGCTGGCTGCATGCATGTACGTGTGTGTTATGTACATGTGGCCCAACTAACTGCTTCAGATCTCGTTACAGGGGGGAAAAAAAAAAATTATATATAAGATTTGAATGCTTTGAAAACATTGAGGGTTAGAATGGAAGAGGCATGACTGGCCGTAAGTGGTTTTACTCAAGGCAGTGGTCTTTGCTGGCAAGAGCAATTTTCTGTTGTGGCTCCGTATGTTGTATGTGTAATGTTTAAAAAAAAAAAAAAAAAAAATGTCTTGAAGCTATTTGCTGCTGATTGATTTATTACACACACACACTATTGTGGCATTTGAATTCTCTATCAGCAGGCTGTGAAACTATTGGCTAACTCTGGGTCAGATGACTGCATTTCTTTGGAAGTCATCAGCCTTGTGCGAACAAATCCCTTGGTTAACTTGATACTTGGATACTGTAACTATAAATTTGAAAGTAAAGACACACTAATTTGCCCATTTCAGAATATGTTGATATATAATTTTGTTATTTGTACAGCAGAAACCATGTTGCTAGATATGCAGTGTTACCTGCATCTAGCAACCTAGGGGACTGAAAGTGGTTCTGGTCAAATTTATAAATACAGAAACACAAAATATAGATCTACAAGAATGCTGAGAAATGGATGTGGGCCCTTCTTGGTTTTAGCTATTCTGCAGTCCCAAATCTATTTGTACACAACAATGTAGTGAGAGTCACAATCTCTATGGCTGCAGCACATCCCTAAGTCCTGGGCATATGCCTACGGTTCGCTGACTGAAAGTCTACTCCAGTGTTCCCGAATCCCTTAAGTGATTTACACTGTACAGGGTAAGCTCCTCAGATGCACATTTGCTTAATATTTTGGCAACAAACATCTAGTAAAATCTGTACATTTGTGTAATACATGACGCAGATTAATCACCTTAGTGAAACTGGTGCTATATGTGCTTTTAATTGAATCACACGTACTTTTAATAACCTGCAGCTACCAGGTCACTTCAACAAAAGTAATGGAGACATCAGCTGTGTGTTTGTGTAAGTGTAGGATACTGCCATGCCTTTCCTGTGACCTGTGTGCCCCTGTTACCTTGGAGATGAGCCCCTGAATGCTGGGATGGTTCAAAGGACTGGAATCTTTGTCACAGCGTGACAGAATAAAGTTGTGCCCTGGGATCAGAGTAATTCCTGTGTCGAAGGTGTCACCTCCCGCAGATATGCAAAATACTACACTAATAATAAAGTCTGACCCAGGTTGTTATCAGTGCCAGGCCTGGGCCATGTTCACCCCCACCTAGCTGGCCTCGTGCAGTCATCACTTAGAGACCTGCCAGGTCAGCAGTCCCCTGAGAACACCTTTGCTCTTTGTTTCTGCAAGGCATTCTCAACACATGACTGTAACGCTGTCTTTCTGCTTCTTTCACATCTGCTTGTTCATACAGAATGGTGGAAATACACTTGTAGCAGAAATAGAGTGATCCTTATGATGTTGGCTGAAAGTTTAATGTTGCCCCACAAAGACTAACAGATCTTGGTGTAGATAATTTTCAAGATGAAGATTTCATCATTAGACTAGAATGTATTGCAGGTTAGAGACAGATGACCTAACGGGAGTCTTACTGCTGTGCTTTTGCATGTGGAATGAAGTCACCCATCTCCATAAAATAAATTTGTAAAAATGCAAAATAGTTCAGTATCTGTCAGCCATACAGTCAAAATATGTTAAAAAAGACTCCTTTATGTTATCCTGGTTTGTTTAATGTATACTTCAGATGAGAAATTAAATCCAGTCCTACTGAGTTCTAACACGTCACATGGGAAAGCTTGTGTTGCATAGATGATCAATAATTATTTTTGCACTGTTTGACTTCTCAGTTGGTGCGTACAGCGTGGCAACTTCTGAAAGGTACAATTTAGCAGTTGCATCATTTCCGTGTGGATGGAGTTTGAGCTCATCGCTCTGTTTTTTTGTATGCTTGTGTGTGGGTGATCGCCATCCCTTCCACACTCTAATAACGTGTTGGCTTCTCAAGGTCATTGCATAATGCTAACATCTCTGTACTGATACACGCTGGTGAGAATGTTGTTCACACTTACTGTGGAAAAAGGCTACGCTTTTTGCCTTGTTTTTTCTCTCTTTTTGCCTTACGTGCCAGTTAGGCGGAGCTGATTGGTGAATGTGTATTTTACCCTATGGTTACACTCATTTCACTATATCAGTCATATTTGCGGGAAGCGTTTTTGAAATATAAACTTCATTGCACAAATGTGATTGGTTAGATATGGTGGTTTTCGTTTTTGGATCTGTCACTCAGCTAACAGTAAGAAACATGCATCTGTTTGATTATGTCTTGTGGATTAACTAAATTATAATTAAATTATTAGTTCTGCTTTACTGAGAACACTGAACCAAGAGGGCTGTGGTGGGTGGGGGTGGGGCTTAGGAGGTCATGTGTGTGAGTGTGTGTTACTGATGTCCTGAGGAAAGCTCTCAAAATCATCATTCTTTGAATCTGGTGCTGAAGTGAATGCGCTCTGAATCGGCACTTACGCTGCACCTTCCCACTATCCTGCTGGTTTGCTGCTTTTTTTCCCAGCAGGCTCGGGGAGGTTGTCTGTGATGTGCTTGGAACTGGATCACAGTCAGAGGGGGAGGTGTGCCCAAAGTGTTAAAGGGAAACTGAGTGAACTTTGAGTCTGAGCTTTTTTCTTGTTTTAGAGAACTACTTCGTGAGGGCTTGCTGAGGAAGTAAGGCGAACTGTGGTTGGGTTGAGCAATGCTTCTGAGGTTCGCTTTGAAAATAAGATGGTGGCTTTTTGACTGTGTGTGCACATGTGCTTATAGTATGATCAACCAGTTACAAACAGTGTGGCTTTTGGTAGTTCATCTTTAGTCCTCTGTGTTCTAGCCAAATCATTCTGCTGATCATCATTCAGGTCTTTAGAGCTTGGGGTGTTCTTTGTGATGAAGTGTTTAAGGACAGAGCCACACACTCTTCTCAGAAGCCATCCAGTAGTCCTTTGTGTGATGCGCTTTGCATAATGTAGAAACCCACCTGTGGCAGTTGTCCATATCAGGAGAGTGGGAAGCCAGGTCACTTCTGTTTTGAGTGAGTCATGGCGTCTATGCCTGAAAGCACTTTCATTTTTAATTACTTTTGCTTTTTTCCTTTGTTGGTAATGGACTGTGGTCGGAGATGTGATCTGGTGAATGACATTAATGGGACAAACAGCAGCACAGGCTTCCCTGGGGACACTTCCGTAACCGGAATATTTGTTAATAAACGTGGCAGCAGGCTTGCTAATGTGCAGTCTTCCTGACCATAACACGTGAATCACCCCCCCGAGGCCTGTAAGGCACAGGCTGCGCCCTTTGAGAAGGCTCACGTAACAGGGAGTGTCAGAGCTCCTCAGGAATGTTCAGATGTCACGGTGATGGCGGAGGCAAGCTTGCACGTTGCAGCCGATGGCTGGATGTAGAGCGAGTGTGAACATATCAGCTGAGGTCTGTTGACGTGGAGTGACGCGGTCTTTCTCTGTCTTAACAAGCCCTTTTCCTCTTGGAAGTGAGGCTTTTTTTTTTTAAGAGAGAGGTGAAACGGCTTGACTGCACGTGCATTCTCTGGCATCATGGAAAAGTTTCCCCCAATATCCAGTCTGCTTTCCCTTATTGCCCCTGTGATTTGAACGCTGTGGAAAAGGCATTCCATCAGCAGCTGGGGTGTACCCCGAGCTATGTGTGAAGAAGGAATGTGATCTAATGTCTTTAGGTCATATGAAGTCCTGATTCTTTAAAAATGTGCTATCGTCAGAGGGAAATGAGAGGATTGAAAAATGACCGTGCACATTAGAAGGCAGGATGGGAGTTGAGTAGACTGAACTCTGGAGCTGTTTCGATTGGCTAAGATTTGATACCTGGCCTGCCTTCAGTGGCTAATGATGGCTCTTTTCCTTTAAAGTGTTGTTGCAATGCTGATAGACGATGAACAAATACTGTCACAAAAACCTTGTAAAGAAAAAGACAATGTATCTCCTTCACAAATGGTCACACTTGACCTTAATAATTGACAGCACCAGTCTGGTCTTGCCGCTCACTATGCCAAATTAAAAAAGTTGCGAGTTGCACTCGTATAATTTTTTGTATAGACATGCCTTCATGCAGGAGGTGCATGAAAAAAATACCGTTAATATATTTGCAAAAAATGTAATTTGTCTTCAGAGACAAAACCACACATTAACAGATGCCTTTGTCTCATGGGTAGCACTGTGAGCTGTGCTGACGGTTCTTTTTTAATTATCCAGCTCAAAGGATAGTGGGGGGTCTAGGTGGGTTAGGAAAATGTCAGAAATGGAGGTTAACGAGTATGGGCTGAAAGTATGTCATCTCCTGATCGTGTGTCCTCTCCAGCTGTATCTCATGGTCTCCCCAGCTGTGAGAAATGCATGTAGGGTGAAGAGCAACTCCATGCAACAGGTGTCGTCTTGAGCCTGTTTAAAATCGCAAGTTCACACGCTTCTGTCAAGCATTTCATCTCAACACTCAGTTTGTGCAGTAGTGAGCTTATACAAGGGTTGCTTGTCTAGTGAAATTATTTCCTGGTCCGGCAGGAAAGTGGTCAGTCTAGTACAGGAGAGCAAGGCTGCTCTGGTTCACCAGATCCTGTCTGTAGGATGTACTGGATGACACTGAAGGGATCGCCCACCGTTATGTAATGGAAACTACAGAAGAGCCACTGGCCTCTACAGACACTCCTGGCTGTGCAGCTTAGCAAGCGAGACGGGCCCTATGGTTGGGTTCTGTTGCAAATGGCAGCGAATACAGAGGGAGCTTTCTTCAAGGTGTAATCCTAAACATCCTGCCACTGTACAGGCTGCACTTTCATAAAAGCCCAGGAATGAACTGTGCGTCTGGGAACAGGAGCTGAGATATGTACCCTAGTGAGAGGAAGCCTGTTTGGAACGATGAGGCGTTAGCGTAGAGTGGTAAGGTCTTCAGTTGAAATGTTGTGGAGCTTTTCTCAATGGCATCTCCTACATTGCTCAATGATCTGTGGACAATGAAAACAGACTACTATGACATGCAGCATGCCTGCATCACGAGTGAAGATGAGTTAAAGAAGGACGCGAAGCAGCGGGCAGATGGAACTGCATTATTGGGCATGTCAAGCACGGGCGCTCACATGTATGTGCACACAGACACACGTACACGCATGCACATGGCTGTTTGTTTAATGGCTCCTACATGCTCTAGGACAGTGTCTCTGCAAGTGCACGTCAATGATACAGCAGGTCAGAGGCTTCAGCAGCAGGTTCTGATAAAACTGCCTGAGTTGCACTGAATTTTTCCTGTCTGACAGAAATTCCCCCAAGTTTTCAAATTCACGTTAAAATGTTTTTAATTTGTGCTCTGTAGTCAGTGAGTGCTCTGTAAACACGCATCCGGGGGTGACGCTCTTTGGTTACTAATTTTTTTCACTTAAATGCTTCCTAAAAGGAAGTGTGTGTGCACATTCATAAATTTACATTTAAATTTGTCAAGACATGCTGAATTTTTTCAAGTTAGTGTATATGTTTTTCTTTTCACCCTGGGGAAGATCCTCTGCAAACTGTCAGCGGCTGCCCTGATAGCTGAAAACACAACCCTGTGCTGCACTTTGCTTTACAGAAGCTGTAAAAATTAGCAGTGACTCAAACTGAAATTGCTATTTTGAGCTGTGTTCATGTTCATAAATTCACAGAAGCAAACTGTCACAGGAACACAATTGCTGTCTTTGTAATGCGTCCAGAACGATACCCCATGTTAAAACTACAATCTTAGGACAGTCAGATCATTAAAAATCCATGCTCTGTGGTTTTAAAAACGACACACATGCTGACTGAGCTGCAATTTTCTGTCTTCTGAAAAATTAATTAAATGCATTAGATGCAGATGGTCATTTACCAAAACTGTTACAGATGAACTTGCAGAGTTATGTTGTAAATCATCTTGTGATATTTTTTCTTATTACTCTGTATATTTAAAAGAGTCCATAGCACTTTAACGTTAACATCTTTGCCTTGTTTTGCAATGGGTCATGCACTCGTGTGTGTGTGTGTGTGTGTGTGTGTGTGTGTGTGTGTGTGTGTGTGTGTGTGTTGATTTCAGAATGTATTTCCTTTTTCTGTGAAGATATAGAGCCTGGAGGCTACCTTGGGTTACAGGATGGGTGCAGTCAGTGTGAACTGCGCTGTTGACAGAACGCCTCTCCTCCAGGCTGTCTGACTCGTCTCCCCCGCCCGTGGGCTTGCACGCACGCTACCACCTGTGGTACAGCTAACGGAGAACACTGAGAGCGGGAGACAGACAGGAAGCAGGTGGAGAATGCTAATTAGCTGTTTAAGTGACATTGGAGACACGACAGACTTGTAGAGCAATGTGTGCCATCTCAGGACGCAGCGGAGGTTTGTTATCAGAGTTACTGAGGGGTGGATAACGGCATACTACAAAACAGAATAACCTCTGCCGTGTCGGGGCATTTGCATTTTTTTAATTTAATATCCATGTCAATGTCAGACTTTCCAAATTGTAGTGAATGCATGTGCAATGTGGAATAGGTAAGGGATGGAAGGCAATGTGCAGCCTAAACTCCAGGCCTCTGTGTTGAAAGCAAGAGTTGCTATTTTTTATGTAGTAACCAGAGTGCTCTGTTTGTAAGTGCTGAGTAATATATCTGAGGGTATACGTACCTTTTTGGAAGTAAGTTAAATGTGTATCTACTGAATTGAGCAAGGAAGCTTACAGCTCAGGTGGCATACATAGGGGAAATGTAAGTAACATTCTTGTTGGAGGCAAAATTTAATTAGCATTGTTACTCAGACAAGATCGAGCAGATCAGTTCTCGATCTCGCTTCTGCCAAAGTTGATAAATTTTTAGATGCTGAGTCTGTGCCTGTGTGTTGACCCTCCAAAACAAAGGCAGATATGGTGAACTGACCCAAGCAGGACAGCTGCTTAAGTGGAATTAAATTTTTTGGGTGGATATTTCTAGCCAGCATTAATCCTCAGAGGTGGACAGGTTCTGAGACCAGATGCTGTCTAGACTTGGACACTAGGTCTAAATACCACAATGCTAATTTAACAACCATACTGTGCTACTAAACTAAGGTTAAAAATAAAGGTGGTAAGGTAGTCATGAGAATCATGCCAATAGTTTCTGTTTTGAGGTCACACTCCCAACCACATGTGTTTTAGAGAATAAATACTTTTGTGTGTGAAAAGAAAGAGGAGGATGACATTATTGGAGTTGTATTCTGTAAATTGCATTTTGACCACTTTGAAAATGACAAAATGGAAAACACTTTTCCTCCCTAATTAATGGTTACTATTCAAAACCACAAATACCAAAGCTAGGAGAAGGGTTGTGTGGAAATGCAGGACTATACTGTAATGTCTCAGAGTTTGCTCAGGGGATTTTTCAGCCCAGAGCTGTGTTTTCCCATCAGTGCTAGTGACCTTCCAGAAGAAAGCCTTTTTCTGTCCTATTTGGCTTTGATTTTTTACTAATCCAACTTTCTACAGAACTGTGAGTGTTGGCTGTGTCCCAGCTGGTGCCTCGTTTTTGAGATGGTCTGTTTCCTATGGAATCCTGATGTTGGCATCCCAGTGAAGATGTGTGTCTGCTCTGTAAATGGATGCCCCTGCACACATTCCTGTGGAAAAAGAGGCACATCCCATTTGCAGGGATTCTGGCCTTTCATGTTGCTGTTGCGTAACCCCTTTCTGTTGCCGAGTTATGCTAATGACAGCTCCGAAGGACTGGCAGAGCCCACTGAGCTGTTAATGAGAAACTCAGTTTCACAGGCCGTTTCTAATGGCTGTTTTTCAAGCCCAGACATTTTACGCAAAAGCAGTTGAGGTGGTTTTTGTGATGGACTTGGCCTGAGACCTGAGTGTATTTACCTATAAACACTGAATCTTTAGTAAAACCAGGTCTATGGACTGATTATGATGTTGCACTTGGGTAAATGTAAGCTACTCTTACAAAGTCTGTGCTGATGAGGACAGTGCCCTGTCCCGAGAGATATGACAGCATGTCACAGAAAGAGGACGCAGCAACTCGAAGGTTCAAATTACTCCGGAACTCCTGATGGTTTAAAGGTGCTAGTATAGTGGGCGTAAGTGTCTTAGTATCATGTTCACCTTTCCAAGGTCTCATTTTGCCATGGATTGATGATGCTGCAGATTTGCACATTTCTGCCTGCCGGTAGCCTTCACTGTGTGGATGTGCTGCAGCCTGTCTGACTTGGAAAGCCGTGTCCCTCCTGAGAGGGACATCATCCCACTCAATACAGCAAAACTGCAAGGTTCGCACACAGTCTGGCGAGAGACACATGTGCTGCAAGTTGCTAAACACCCCTTTGCCATTTGTGTTTTGTACAAATGTGCATACACAGTAAAGTGTAAAATGCTCAGTGGGGAAAAAACTGAACACAGAGGTATAGTAACAGTCTGCAGTCCTATAGTTCCCCTGGTTTTGTTGTTTAAACAAAGAATATTTTCAAATTTAACACCACTAAGAGTAATTTTTACTTTTTGCAGAGTGGGACCATATATGTTCGAAAACAGTGTTAATATTACACTGCTGATTTTACTGTGCACTTGCATATGGTCTGTACTGTAATGTCAGTTTATATGGATTTATGCAGTATGTCTCGTAGAACTTTTCAGTTGCATTTCGTGAATGCGACTGCTGCAATTTTATTGTGTTCAGTACAGCTCATGCAGGTGTATGTTGTTTATGTGTTAACACTAATGACACCTAGCAGTCCAGCTCCTGTAGGTTAAGGCCCCTTTTCAGTGCAGTATAATGTTTTTACCTAAGGTAACACTTACCAATATGGGGAGGTGCACTCAGCAACTCGCTCATCGCACAGGGGTTGTTATTTTAAACCACCCAAGTTTACTAATGCTGTCTGGCCCCTCTAGTGCTTCCTGTGTGTTATCACAAACAGCAGTGAGGGAGCCAAAAACAGCTTGAGATAGCATCATGTTAAGCTGATCACCTCTGAGCACTGCAGCCTGAACGTCACTAACAGCAGCAGTTCTGCAGGAGGGATCTTCTCAGCGTGGTTCTCAATGTTTTGTTGACTAACATTGCCAGACGTTCTATCAGGTGGAAGAGGGACCTCAGTGAGATCAAGGTTTAAGGAGTTGCACGACTCCCTTTTCAGACATGACAGACTTTCGAGTTGTCTGGGTTTCTGTTACCCAGTATGTTGCTGGTGAGGTGATCACATGAACAGCACACTGACTCTGAGGGTGTTTTGGAAGAAATGTGATCTAAATAACAGTTGTTAGCATGGCTCTGAGGGCTTTGTTTAGCGAGTAAATTGAGGTGTTTTTTTGTCATTCTGAATTCAATTTTAAAGTAGAAAAGTGAACATCCAGCTATTGGGCAAACTGTTATTTGTTATGTTTACTAAATTAAAATTTGTAGGTTTTGCATAGTGTAAACATTAAATAAATACATTTGGTTTGTGCTTGTTATGTAAATGCTGGTTTAAGAGTAGGCGTTTGGTGCTTTGACTGTGGTTCTGTTGTGTAATTCCTGACTCTGAAGGACAGCTCTATCCTCATTTCTGTGTACATGACAGCGACCGGTGACCAGATGGAGCAACCCCTCGGTTCACTGGGTCACCCCATCATGCCGTAGGCCCCCACGTGGGTGCCGGCTGCCTGTCTAATCTACTCCATCTCATTATGCGTCCCCATTGCAAAGCTACAGAAATCCAAGCCAGCGTGTTTGTTTGGGAAAGTGACAGTGCTGAGTGAGACCTGGTGAGGCAGAGGAGCAAGCGGACTGCAGGCAGCTCTCTGGCCGCTTATCTTCCTGCCAAAGCCCCATGTGGTCGCCTCTAAGCGACGTTCCAAGAGTGCTGTGCATGGGGGACCCCCATTCTCTCACCTCATTCCTTTGCCATGGCAACTTAAGAACCGTAGCAAAAAGCACTGCTGGCCCCTTTTGCGGTTATCTTGGGTTGCTATGTGACAAACTGTCGCCCTTCTGGTATTAAATCTGTGTGATGTTCAGGATAATTTTCAGGTTGCAACAGAGAATGTAGGTAGAGCGTTGCTAGCAGAACTCTAGCGTGACTAACAGTGCCTTTACTCCCCTCTCCCCTGTAGGAGGTCTTTGTATTTAGCCAGTTAAGTGTTCAGTACTTTTCAGCTTGGTGTTTTAAAATGTTCACACTGTCACTAAATTCTGATTCTTGCTATGGCACTGCTGTAGATAAATAAGGAAGGAGAAAGTATGACAAATTGTGATCATATGAAAACACATGTAATGACCTGAATGATGTGTTTTACTGTCACCAATAGAGATACCATCAGTTAACTGGTTAACCGTTAACCGCTGAATAACAAATTGTTCGACCTGTGCTGTGGGTTATATATTAACTGAATTTATTCTAAAGGTTTACTGGTAGATGCTTGAAGCAGTGGTTTTATCATTTTTTGTTATAAGGAATGTTTCAGTTTTTCACATTAGTTGTAAATTAGTAATACACAAACAAACATGGGCCTTATGAAAAATCTCAGGTAAAATTGGAGTGGGCCCCATGAGTGGGCCCCCACTTCTGTGTGGGACCAACCTGATAGATATAACTTTGTGATATGATGTAAACAGAGCAATGCAGCATTTAAGTTCACATATTTTTGATGCAATAAGCGTTCACAAGCTCTGCCAGTTAAAAGACACCCAACCTTTCTGTCATGTTACAGAGTTAAATAAAAGCATTGTGGTAAAAATTGCGTTAAAGCTTTATTGGCTTTAAATACATTTTTAAATAAGTCATATCATTCTTGGCTTGTCATTTAATCATTGAACAATGACAATTGGCTGCTGGTCAAAAGAATTGTCTAAAATTTGCAACTGCTGGTATGCCTGTCTTGCTCTGGTCACACTAATGGACTCGACTGCATTAAGAGGGACCCTGACGGACACACTTGAATCCCATGTCAGGTGCTGCTCTTGCTTTGTTTAGTGCTGAGTTGCTGGCATTCATGACTCCGTGATGACACAGCAGGGTTCATGCAGAGCAAGCTCCTGGCCAGGTGGTGCTGGGAGCTTCCTTATCACTCACCTGCTCGTTCTTCTCATTTCGCCTCTTTGTTGATGTTGTTTGCTCAGGTCCATAACATTGCTTGTTGTTGAAATGTGAAGGGCAGTTAGTGGCCATGTGCCTCCATGTTTTGTTTCAAATATACAGACACAGTTTTTTCGGTGTGCTGCTCGGAGACCTTTGTATTCTTGGTTGTCTGACACTTTAAAATTACTGAATTTTTTCCCCCTATCATAATGGGATAATTTGCTCACTACATATATCTGCTGGACCACAAATTGGTTCTTGTCTACTTGGTGCATGATTTTGCTGACTGCTCCATTCACTGCCTATGTGTATACACCATCACTAGCGGGTGCACTGTACTGCTTTCATACGACATGTATCCAGCCTTCCCTCTGAACTCTGACCTCTGACCTCGTAGCATAAACACCGTTCTGGCCAGTGCCAACTCCTGCTGCTTCAGGGTCCTGCTCCAACCACAGTTGTAAAAGTGGGTGGAGGGGAGGAGGGGGTCTTCTATGGGGCACATACTTGTTTGTTGTAATTAATGAACAAGTGGTGTGATCTCTGTGGATTTCCAGGACTCGAATACAAATTTGGCTCTGGGCCGGTCGTCTACGGTGTGCTGTCCAGTAACAATACTCCACACTGGTTTTATTCATTTGGAGGTGCAGTGAGCATTTTGGATGCTTTCCATGGAAGTCTGAGCCAAACATGGGCATGGTTTTGGATGAACACAAGTAGTGTTGGCTGTATGAACAGCTGCAGAGATTGGATCTGAGATTCCTGCTAAAAAGACATACAGTGATTCATTTCATGTGTCTGAAAATGGACAACACCATAATCAAAAAATGTGCAGTCCAGGCAAACTAGTTGATCTGATTTGTCATAGGTGTGTGTGTGTGTGTGTGTGTGTGTGTGTGTGTGTGTGTGTGTGTTAGTAAAAGTGTATCCACAAATTAGTGCTTTGTGATACAGTACCATCTGATCCCAGGTCTACCCTGCCTTCCTGCTGACGTACATATAGGTCACTGTAACCCTAACTGAATTAAATGTTGTGGAAAACGCCTGTCAGTGAAGGCTAGTCCAGCTCTGCAGGTCACACACAGCATGTGCCGCTAACAGCAAACAGCAGCAACCTGTGGGCACCTCACAGACAAGAGGCAGAAGTTTAATGAACATCCAAGTTTACTGTGATTAAACACTAGAAGTGCTGCAGACACACAGGCTCACCCTGTTCTCTGTGTTCTCTCCACAGGTTCAGTGCTGGACAGACCCCTTGCTTTTTGAGCAAATCTGTCCCTGAAACAAGAAGGGGGGTGTGAAGTATGTAAGAGACGGAGCGTTTTGCACAGCTGAACTGGTGAAACTTCCCAGACACTGGCAGGATACGTGGCAGCCCAGAATCACACCTTATGATCCACGTTTCCTTTTGACCCGGCCTCCAGCCCAGCTTCTGTCTTATCACTCCTTAACTGTGCAGAAAGGCGCTGATTGATAGTCCTTGTGTATCCACTAGTGCACCACCACCTAAACAGAGCTGCATAGAGGATCCTTCACAATGCCCTGGAAGAAGATGGGGACACATAGCAGTTGATGTTCCACCCTGGGCTCTGAGCACTGGAATGGCCTCGGCTGTGAGCCGCTTACTTACCTTATAGAGAGACGTTACCTTGTTAGGGTGGAGGGCACCATGCTGGCCAAGCGCAAGTACCAGCTAGATGACCAGGAGATGAAGCAGGAGGTCCTGTACCAGAACTTTTCCTGCACCAGTCAGTATGAACCGCTGGTCCTGCTGCTGGGCCTCACCACGCTCCTGTGCACTGTTCTCCTCATCATCTTTTTCGCTGTTCATCTGGTGAGTGTGCCATAGTCCTTCAGCCCCCCCCCCCATCTTCTATTTCAGTTAGATTATCCTCGTGTCCACCATGATGGGCCTCTATTTGTGTGTGTGTGTGTGTGTGTGTGTGTACAGGTGGAGGGAGAGCAGCTGTGAGTTCTTTACCTGGCAATACTAGAACTGTGATGGGGGAGGCAGGGGCACTCCGAGTTGGGGAGGAATTTCGAGAATGCAGAGAAACAGTGATTCCTGGGAAGGTCAGGACACAACAAAGCCTTGAGCAAGAAAGGAGAGAGGGCACACAAACATTATTTTAGCCCTGGGGGGAAGTGGCAGGATGTTCTGTCAGGGCTATTATGTGATTTGGTGTTGATATTGGCCAAGATAGTGACACCAGCTGCCATCAGGTACAGCATCTGTGTGAGCTGGAGCTTGACCTAATTACTTGTTTGTCATGAAGAAGGGTTTATCTGTCCTGTCATTGTGCATTTTTTCCTAAAACACAAACAGGCCAAGCGATTGAATGGCTTCAGAGCAGTTATTCTAACGTGGTTGTTGCAGGTTGAGTACTACAGTATCCGTGTGAGGAGCCAGCTGAGCAGTATACATGAAAACAGAAGCCAGCCTCCTGTGTGTGGTGCTCTCCTAGCATTCACTCCTGCTCAGCAGCAGGAAGCAAGCATAACAAGACCTTCCACCAGGCCCCCTGCATGTCCTATAATGTGTGCAGGACCCAGGGTTGTGCAGAATTCTGCACTGAATTGAGAATGCCTGTGAAATTCCAGTTCTGATTATGAATTTGAATTCAATTTGAATTGTTGCTGAAAACAGGAAGCAGAACTGCAATTAGAATTTTAGTTTAAGGAAGTAAAATTTTAATTGAATTCAAACAAATTCATCGGCAACTTTTCATAATGCAGCTTAATATTTCAGTATACATTATACATGAACATGTTAACATATGTAGAATATAGAGTTTATATTTAGAACTGAAGAATGAAATATTTAATGTGCCATCTATATAATACATAATTCATTTGAATTTTAAACATAAAGTATAGATAAAAACGTTTATCATTTACATTTAAGATATTTAGCTAATTTAACTGGAACAGTACTAAACAATGACATTTTTTACTGGAATAAGGTTAAATTACATTTTGTATTTGTTACAATGTTATGGTTGAAGTGAAAGGCAAAGGTTCTGTATAAGGAAATTTGAGCAACTACTCATAAATATAATTTTAGAATATATAATTTAATTTTGCTTTTATTTAAAATGTGAAAATTAACTTATAAACAGGACACAACAAATACAAAACACTGCCACCTGACTCACAGCTACAGGCACACAGGGTTATAGTCACGCCCAGCACCACCCTGTCCATGTGACAGCCTACAGGCACACAGGGTTATAGTCACGCCCAGCACCACCCTGTCCATGTGACAGCCCACAGGCACACAGGGTTATAGTCACGCCCAGCACCACCCTGTCCATGTGACAGCCCACAAACACACAGGGTTCATGCCCAGCACCACCCTGTCCATGTGACAGCCCACAGGTACACAGGGTTATTCCCAGCACCACCCTGTCCATGTGACAGCCCACAGGCAGACAGAAGACAAGGCACTGGCAGAACAGTGTAAATATGATAAAGCAGTGCCTGGAAGGAAAGGGCCAACATACATATACTGATGACATATATTGATTTATTAGGTTAAAGGTTAAACAGATTTCTCTTATAGCTTTGTGAGATGTACAGTACACTTTGTCCACTTTCTCCACTCATACAAACTAAGTACAGGTAGTCCCCGACTTACGATGGCGATGCTCTCCGATGACCCCATCGTAACTTGAAGATATCGTAAATCGAGACAAAATAAATACGCGCATCAAGACAGCTGAGAGTGAGGCATCTCACAAGGCGGGAGACGTGTACATTCAGCAGCATCCCAGCGTATCGTACCGCATACGCTGTTATGTTTGTACCGCATACGCTGTTATGTAACCATCGTAACTCGGGGACCATCTGTATATGCAGCCACAGTACCAGTCTAGAAAGGAAAACGTGGGTTATTTATTTTTCTAGGTAATTACATTCCTCTGAATTATATAGAAATTCTCAGAATTATAGAAAAATTATTTTAAAATTAATATGAATTAAATTCCAATTCATCATCCTGTGGCAAGTGGTCAGTTCAGTTCAACAATTTGTAAATTTTGGTTTTGCACAATCCTAGTAAGAAAAGCTTCTGCTTTTTAAAAAGTGACAAAAACTTTCTGCCTTTACGTCCAGCATGTTTCACTCTTCCTGCTTTGTTACCATCAGGAACAGGTACCTACATTTATACAGGCCATGCAAATAGGTTTGAGAAATGTTTCTCACTCTCTCCCTCTCACTCACTCACTCAGTCACACACACACATGCGCTTCTACTTGATTTCTTTATTCTTGTAATAGAGGTGCAAAGGAAACTGCAGTTTCAACATATTATGGCTTTGGAGGTTTCAGTGTGAAGTTGTTTTGACTGTTATCAAACAGTATTAAAAAAAATATATTAACATACATTTTATGGTCCTCAAACTGTTTTATACGTAATGTGTCCGGTCTTCACAGCTGTGTATTATGTGTCCGATGTCAGTGACATGACATTGGTCTAGTTTGTCCCTCTCTGCTGGACTGACTGCACTTTCACTTCTCTGTTCCAGCCTTTGGGAGTCATTTTGCCACACAAGTGAGCATTTGACCATTTGTTAGCCATGACTCAGTTGCCTGAGTGTCTCACTGTCTATGTCACATTTGCATAGCTGATTGTCAGGGCATCCTGCAAACCGTGTGTGTCCACTACCAGGGTGTATTGTTGTGGGGGATGTTTGTGTGTGCGTGTGCTCGCTGACTGGGTTTCTCCCTCCCCCCACAGAGAGCTGAGGACCACGCAGCGTTTGTTAGCGTGGTGAGCTGTAGCCTCTGTATCTTCCTTGCTGCCTTCCTCCTCGTCTACACTCAGTTCCTGACTCAGCGCTGGATGAAGCCGCTGGGTGTTCTGGTCTGGGCCACCCTCGTTGTCATGGGGTTCACCTTCATCTTCAGCAGGAATGTGATCCATGCATGGGACCAGGTGCCGTGCTTTTCCCCATGCTCTGCTCTCTGTCCTCCATCTCTGAGCTTCCTCTCAGAGCCTCTGTCTGTAACTTCCACATATTTCATCAGTGAACTCTTTCTTTGTTTCTCTCATCATGTCTTCTCAGCACCACTTAGTTGCCTCCAAGGAGATATAACGCTTTCTGAGCCATACTTACAGATCATTCAGAGCCAAATGAAGCCTCAAAACTATTGGTGGGAATATTATGTCCTGCCAGTTTATAACCTTTATCTTGTTTATTAAATTTCGATAGGGAGTGATCTTTGAAAACCCCACGCACTGTGGGTTTTTAAAGCTGTTCAACTATCTTACATTGTCTTAGTGCTTTAAAATAAATGTATAATTTTCCTGTATATTGTTGATTATGGCTTTTGTATTCTGATATGTTTTTATCCTATATCAGTAGCTCAATAGATGCAGGAAAAGCTTTTTTTTTCCTGCTGCTACACAAAAATGACAACAATAATAGGAAAATGTGGAACATAATTTATTTGCGTTTTTCCCCATACATGCACGGAGTGCGGGGGCATTGTGTAGAAGCAGAGCGATGCAATGAAACTTTCATACGGTCCTCAAGAACAGACAATAAAACAGCTAAGTTCCTGAGGTTAATAAAATTAAACAGGGTTGGTAGTCAGTCTGAATGTCTTTGGGGGGGGCGGGGGTAGGTGTGGGGACCTGGTTATAATATGGTAGCGGTTAAACGTTCTTAGACCTCTGGTACATGTGGGAGACTGGAATAAGCCAGCAGGGTGAGTCCCAGGCCTAGAGGTGAGGTGCTGAGGTACAGCATCACCAGCAGGGCAAACTCGTGCTCTTTCATGGTGGCCACCACAAACATAAATCTACGCTCGACTAATCTGGCTGCTGCTGCTGTTGCTGCTCCAGTGGGAGGATGCACTGAGACTGGGCACGTGTGTGTTGCCTGCTGATGGCCATAGGGTGTGGCTCAGCCTGACTTAATGCACTGAGACTGGGCACGTGTGTGTCGCCTGCTGATGGCCGTAGGGTGTGGCTCAGCCTGACTTAATGCACTGAGACTGGGAACGTGTGTGTCGCCTGCTGATGGCCGTAGGGTCTGGCTCAGCCTGACTTACACACGTGCCCAGTCTCAGTGCATTGTCGCCTGCTGATGGCCGTAGGGTGTGGCTCAGCCTGACTTAATGGACACACCAAACTAGCTGGCTGCACACACACAGTGCACAGCAGACAGTGGCTCTGGATAGTCAGGGACTGTGATGGTTAGGAACAGTTCAACGTGAAGGTCCATTAATGACACCTTCTGTTCCCCTCTCAGGTCCCATTCTTCATCTTCATCATCTGCACTGTATACACTATGCTGCCTTTCCGAATGCCTCAAGCTGTCTTACTTAGCGTGATCTCCTCGCTGTCTCACATCATCGCCCTCACTGTGTACTTGAAGACCCCAAATTCTTCCCAGGATAATCAGGTAGCTCTTCACAACCGTAATCCTGAAAGAATGTGAGGCCTTGGCCATTGTCATGAAGTATAGCTCTTCACTATACCCCAGGTAATTTTACCTTTTTGAATACAGTAGTACTCTTTAAACCTAATAAATACATATGGTGTATGTTGTGGTAGTGACCCATTACATTTAGCAGTGCTTTTTGCTCTTGGCTATGTTGTAGACAGACCTGTTGACTTTAATGAGTGATTTCTGGCTGGCTCCATGTGTCCAACATGTTTATGCACCTTACCCTCTCTGCCTCCTCCCACGTGGGGCCCAAATAGGACACGACATTGCAGCTGCTTGCAAACTGCGTGCTGTTCCTGTGTGCCTGCGCTGTCGGGGCCTTCCACAAAGTGCTCATGGACAAGGCCCTGCGGCAGACCTTCCAGGACTCGCTGCACTACCTGAGAATCCGCATGAAACTGGAGACGGAGAAGAAGCAGCAGGTAAAGCGGGGAGGAGAAAAGGCAGCAGGTGAGGGTGGCAAGTCAGCAAGTGAGGGGTAAAGGTGGCAGGTGAGGGGGGGCAGGTCAGCAGGTGAAGGGTAAAGGTGACAGGTGAGGGGTTAAGGCAGCAGGTGAGGGCAGAAGCAGGGACAGCACCACTGCCATGCCTACCATTAGTACTTCCCCATACTCTTAATCCCAAGCACTGTCTTGGTGTCAGATGTAACTTCATTGGGGGGTAGTGTACAGTTGCTACACCACTGACTTTACAGGAAAGCCATGAATCCATTAAGTGATCATTTATTAATAAAGAAACCAAAACAAATTTTCAGGGGTCCAGGAGTTTGTTCCAGGTAACAAAGAACAAAACGCAGGGTACACACACACACACACACACACACACACAGACATACATATATATATATATATATATATATATATATATATATAGAAGACAACTTCACTGGTGCATCTGAACTGCATGTCTTTAGACTGCAAGGAAACTCATGCATACAGGGAAGAACACGCAGATGTCACACGGGAAGTCTGATGTGGTGAGGCTGTCTACTAAGCCACTGATCCCTCATTGCCACCCACAACTGAAAAAGTACATAAAAGTATTTAAGGTATAAGGACTGTTACAAATAATGTATAAAAGTACAGAGTATGCATGTGACATTGATTGGAGAGTGTGCGTGTTTCTCAGTGTTTATACATTTTGACATTCCTAATGACCTGTTAAAAAGTTTGAAATGAAGTGGAACAAAAAGCTGTTTCCTTTGGTTATGTGATAGCTGATTTGTTGGAACATGGAAAAAATGGGCCCCAAAACAACTGGTCTGTCGACATAGAGAACACAAAGAGGGAAGTTTCCCCTGGTTTCCAGGCCTGCAATATCTGATTGAGATGATGTGTGTCGCAGCTGGACCATACCAAACTGAGCTTGTTCCTAAGGGCTCTTTTAGGAACAACTGTTTCACTGTCAGTAGAAGGGCAGGGGACTGAAACTGGAGATGGGGGGCGGCATGGGACAGTGGGTGTGTAGTGTTGCCAGGGTGATGACATGTGGCTTAGACAGGCGGACGAAAACAGGAAAGTGGAGGAAAAGTGAAATTCACAAAAAGGATATATGCTGTGCAGGAAATCCTGATGTTCCATCTCCCCTTCATATCAAAGCTCTAACTTGGTTTTTGTTTTGTATATTTTTGTGAAGAACAAAACACTGCAGACATAAATTAAAACGGCATTTTTTTCAGTTAGAAAGACCTGGATGGACATAGCTGCTAGCTAGAATGATAACTGATGTGATTAGGCTCTCTGGAGTGGAATTCAGCACAGTGAATAATGGTGGATAATGGGTGCATATACGTAGCAGTAATACATCCAGTAATAAAACTGTATCCCTTTTAAACTATGTGTGTGTGTGCATGTATGTGTGTGTACAGGAGAATCTTCTGATGTCCGTGCTGCCTGTGTACATCTCCATGAAGATTAAACTGGCCATTCTGGAGCGACTGCACGACTCCAAAGACAAGACCGTCCAGCAGCACCTGGTGAAGGACAATAACTTCCACAGTCTCTATGTGAAAAGGCACATGAACGTCAGGTGATAATTGACACACCTGGGCCAACTGCCCGCTTTTATTCTACACCATCTTCCCAGCTACTCTTTGTATTTCCTCTTTTTCCATGTGCTCTTTTTTTTTTTTTTTTTTTTTTAGTTAACCTCTGCGTTTATTATGCTTCTATTCCAGCCTTTATGATTTTTAACTGAATGACCTGTACTTTTACAGGTAGAGATTTTTTCCCTGAGTGTTGACTGTGTAGGCAGATGTATTAGCTATGTTTTTTTATACAAAGCATGAAACACCCAAAGTTAGCCTTAAATGTTTGGTTGGCATTTAATAATTTAATAATTTTTTGTCCTTTTCAAGGATATTTGCACAGATATTATGTTGGTGCATTGATGCATTTCACTTAGCACTCTAGGTTAATGTCTGCAGTGTTATTGCTATCAAAAACTTACGTCTTCAACAGCATTTGAGTTTGGGTCCAAATTCATGCTGCTGCCTTTATTTGAGCACTTGTACAGAGACACCGATGAGCAGCAGATTGGGACATCGACAGGTGGCAGCTCTGTTTGCTCTGTTCTTTTCTGTTTAACAAACTGAACTTCTGCTAGTCATAAAACATTCTTGCAACATTGGTCATGTTTGTTGGTTCCTAAAACTTGGGGGGGGGGAGTAAAACTGGATGGGAGATGAACTGGGTAACAGGAAGGACCATTTCTAAGAATGGAGTATGGATTAACCTGCTTGAGGTGTACTTGGCACTGCTGAAATCTGACACCATGGGGGTCAGCTGTAAATGCCATATCTTATTGTCCACAATAACAAACTAACAGAGATTTATTTTCTTTTAGGGTATGTAGCCTCAATTATATGAGAGCAACAATGTCTGCATTTAGGGCGAGCGGTTCACTTTTTCTAAATTCTCTTCATGACTGTGCCCAGGATCCTATATCAGGCATGGTAAATTAACAAAGAAATTACTATATTACTGTAACTGAATGGTGTTTTATTGGACCCTTCATTTTCAGTTGGCAACTGATTAATCAGCTATCAATACGCATTAGCTTTTTAAAATACAAGGTGGTTATAATTAAAGTTCCCCTATTCAGAACTCTTTGAAGCTCTAACAAATAAGTGGAATGGAACAAAACGTGTACATATGCTATCCAAGGGAAGGCTTCCACAAAAAACTAAACTGTGGTTCCATAGTCAGCTAATAGGGGAGAATATGCCACTGTACAACAGGAAGCATGTAGAAAAAGTACAAAAAATTAGAGAAATCTAAAAGGAAATTTAATATTGTCTTTATAATAAAAGGGTAGAAATTATGTTCTACTCAGTGGGTGGAACATCAGGCTGGGATGCAGAAGTCTCCCAGGTTCAAATCCTAACCCAGCCACCTGGTGTGTCCTTGAGCAAGACACCCAGTGCTTTACAGGAAAGCCATGTTGTAAGTTGCTTTGGATAAAAGCGTCTGCTAAATGACTAATTAGTTAGTAGTAATTAGTAAGGCAGGGGGTGGGAGGCATGCTAGACAAACCATTAACCAAACATATTCTCTCCAAACCATGTTGAACATAAAAGGCACATGTGTGGTTTAAACCTATTGTGTATTTTTTGGTTAGTACGTCTGACAGCTGTCCACACGCTAGGTCAGCCGGCTGCTCTTGCATTTGACAGAATGTCCAGATTTCCAGTTTGCCTATACAGCTAAGGGTTTGCCTATACAGCTAAGGGTTTGCCTGTACAACTAAGGGTTTGCCTGTACAACTAAGGGAGCAGAGAGACTTTGCACGAACAGCTTTTTCTGAGCAGTGGAGAGCTATAAAAGCACGAATCACCAATGTGTTCTTGAAACTTGCTGTAAAAATTGCACTTATTTTTTGGTGTTTTTTCCATGTTTTACCTGTTGTATGGCGCTATATTTATCTCTAATAGCGAAGTTTGGAACTATAGTCTTTGTCTTTTTTTTTTTTTTTTTTGGGAAAACCTTGTCTCTATTTTTTGAATACTATATGTACAAATTTTGATGTGCTTATTAGAATTATAGAAAGCTTTAATAATGAAATCCATGCATATTATGTGGCGTGTGGCCTAATTCTGTGTTTACTGCGAACTCCTTTCTCTGGCAGTATCCTGTATGCTGACATTGTGGGATTCACACGACTGGCCAGTGAGTGCTCGCCCAAGGAGCTGGTCATTATGCTTAACGAGCTCTTCGGCAAGTTTGACCAGATTGCTAAGGTGAGCTTTGCTTTCTGGAGACCCGTTAGTCAGACGCACTGGTATGATCTGTTAAAGATAGCTGTACAGCAGTCCCAAATTACAGTTTTTAGGCATTTGATGAGGCTGGCTGGTACCATAAACCATAATTCTAATTTGTGACTGATTTCCTTTGGTTTTAATCCAAAGAATGCAAGGGCATCCCTAGGTATCTGAATTTTGATAACAATTTTTTCATTTATTTATTTATTTTTTTTAGCTTTTCGATTATTTACTACTTAGTTTTCAGTGTCCGAACTGAAAATTCACTGTGAAATGCTGGTACAGTTAGTGACCGGTATTGTATTTTGCATATCGTAATAATATGTGAAATAGCACTGGTAATAATTTCAATATAATGTTTTTTAATAATACATATATCAATAACATGTACTAATAATAATAATACTATTTCCAAATATGCTTATTGATTTCTTTTCATGCCATCAAGACCCATATCAATGAATTTCTTCTGACCAGATCCCGATTGAAACCTGGATCACTTCATACTACTGTAAAGTAAAAAAAAACCAAGAAAAAAATAGCTATTATGGATACATGGATAAATAAAAATCTATTATTATTATTATTATTATTATTATTATTATTATTATTATTTTGTTTAAGTAATTTGTAACTGTACTTTTTCAAGACAGCGGTTGTATTTACCATAAATATATTTACAAGTCCCACCCAAATTGCCAACAAGCAATATTTTGGTATTGGTACTGCACCGGAAATCAATGGAAAAAGGGAAGTGGTGTGTGTGTGTGTGTGTGTGTGTGTGTGTGTGTGTGTGTGTGTGTGTGTGTGTGTGTGTGTGTGTGGTGCAGTGGAAAAGTGCCCAACGTTCCATCCACAAATAATCGTAATCAGTTCTTATTTTCTATAGGCGACTATAGTAACTTCATTAGAGCATACTTCCTTTTTTGTTTAAATTTAAATAGTTGTCTGCACTTAATTTATCAAGCATGACATTATTAAATGTTTGCAGGTGTGTACAGGATACACAGAAATTTTATATGCAGCACTGTGTGTAAATGCTTCGTTGCAGACTGCGAAGAAACACTTGGTTAACGCATGACATTTTTGATTATTGTTGTATTTGAAACGTTGCATATCATGCTAAAATGAGGGGTTAATAGTTCTGTAGGCTTTGTACAAGGCTGTAATGATATCTGAGGGAATGGGGTTGGGATTTCTGTATAAGTATGGAAAACTGATTTTTTGAAAAGACAGAGACAAACGAATTCTCAGAGTTCTCAGAAACAAACGAATGTAAATTAGGAGATTGCTGTATATGGCAAAAAGGAGATTCGTCATTCCTATAAACGATACTATGTTTGGTATAAGGGGTTTTAAATGAAAAGGTGTTGATTATGCTGTTTGTTACTTAATGTGGCCACGGTGTGTGTTTCCACAGGAGAACGAATGCATGAGGATTAAGATTCTTGGAGACTGTTACTACTGTGTGTCTGGGCTGCCGGTCTCTCTGCCCATGCATGCTGAGAACTGCGTCAAGATGGGTCTGGACATGTGTGAGGCCATCAAGTGCGTTCCGACGGAAGATGCCTTGACTTAGTGCTGCAGCTGTCGCCCCCTGCCAGACTGCTGGACTCTCTTATGCTATAAACAAAGTGTATTCACTGTGTAATGGTTATAATGAGGTTAAGCATATGACAGCGACTCTTTTATTTAAAACTCGGAATGTTGAGTGTGTTGATTTTGGGTTACAGATATTAAAGAAACAGTGAGATCTGGGCCCCATTTAAGTTACAGCTAATTTGTTTTATCCCACCAACAGTTGGTGAGCCTAAATATCTAGAAGGACATGGCAGTTCTGTCATAAAAAAATAGATAAATAAATAAAAAATGGGGGACCAAATTTAACACAGAGGGGCCAACCAAAATGTGTAGCAGTGATAAGCCAGGGCCTTTGGGGATACCCATCATTGTGCCTGTGCTGCCCTGTAGGCAGGTGAGGGAGGCCACGGGAGTGGATATCAACATGAGAGTAGGCGTTCACTCGGGCAACGTGCTGTGCGGCGTGATTGGCCTCCGCAAGTGGCAGTTTGATGTGTGGTCACATGATGTCACCTTGGCTAATCACATGGAGTCTGGGGGTGTACCTGGGTAAGTTTTACGAAGCATCTTTATGCTAGTAAAATGTCTTCCTGTGTGCTGGACAGTAAATATGTTATATCTATTTTTAACGCATAATAGGATGACATTCTGTGCATTTGAAGTCTTGGTTTTTAGAAGGTGTCTGGTGTTGTGTTCACATGGGTAGGAGGGTCCATATCACGGAAGCTACTCTGAAACACCTCAACAAAGCTTATGAAGTAGAGGAGGGAAATGGACACCTCAGGAACTCCTATCTGAAGGATCAAAATGTCAAGACATACTTGGTCATTGACCCTCGGGTGAGCATGTTGTCAAGGGTTTTAGCTTTCTACATTTCCTTGTTGTACCTCCATGATCAGGAAATGCATACATGTGCATGGGCCTCATACTCTTTGTACTCATCTGCAGTCTAAGGAAGAGTCTTCTCATCAGTGCAGCTTACCGAAGCCACGGGTAAATGACGGGCTGAGGATGCGCGCTTCTGTCCGTATGACGCGCTATCTGGAGTCATGGGGTGCTGCCAAGCCCTTTGCAGACCTGCAGAGCCGTGAAGGACACATTATGGATGTTCTGGTCAACAGAAAACTGCGCTCCAAGGTAGATGGACTGCCAGTTTCTTGCTGACTACCAGAGAAGACAAATAAAGACAATTTCTAGTTGCCACTGAACATAACGTGTAGATGGTTGAGGTGAAACCCTTTATGGCTCTTTTCAGGACATACCATTGCGACCAATGGCCCCCTCAAAAGAACCTGAAAGGTAATCAGAAGTGTCCTACGACAACTTTTTCTCTCTTGGTGGTTGTAATTGATAATCACTGCAGTGGTGGGCCTTATTGTACCTTGTATAAAGATAATGAGTAAGAGGCACTGCTCCTAGTATATCAAACAGTAGAACATCAGTTCATGATCAGTTTGGTGGTGGAGGTGATAAGAGGACCTGTATCTTTCTGCATGACACATGAGACAAAAAGCATTTTTTAAGGTGCTGATAAATGTATCTTACATGGACCTTCATATTTAAATGTCCAGATGTATAGGTATATTTTAGGTATTTTAGGAACTTAGTAAAAATAATGCAGTGCTATCTTCTGTGACTGTGCATCTTCAAAAGACTTCAAAAGAGGTCATGAGAGCAGTTCACATACTCAGATGTAGGTCATATGGACAGTGACATGTCTCTGCTTACATCTACCTTAATACAGTCTTTCTTTTGAAAATAAATGGTTCTGTGAGTGAGTTGTGTGAAATCAGTCATATTCTTTCTAAACTCAAAGTATGGAAATGCAGCAGGTGTTTTAGTTTGTTCCACAGATTTATGCACTGCGATATGCAAATTCATAACATTGTCTCATTTTCATGAGCACCCACCTCATATGTGCCTATCCATGAGTCACTGTACCTCCTGCTCAGAGAAAATGCCTTCAGAGCTGTCTCTTGCACAGCACATTAGGCTAGTGGTAAATGGCACGTGATTGGCTGATTTTGTACCAGTCGGTTCTTCATTCATCCCTGCCTTTTTTGCTCTGCAGAGTCAAGCCCAAGAAATCTGATGAGGAGCTTCAGAATGAGATGACCACAACCATAGATGAACTGACTATCAAGTGTGTATTCTGTACCAATACTTCCCAAAACATGAGGTGAAAGAGGCTTGGGTAGTCAAAGAAACCTGACTGTTACAAAGCCTTAATAATTTCACAAGATCATGATTTCATAATGTGGTTCAGTTTATAGCAAATTCGGAAATGTGAGTGTGGAATCCTGACGGCAATTTCCCTTTGATGTATACTGTTCACTGAATTTCCAGGCCTAATGTACCTGGATACAACATTCAATGACCTTTTTGCTCTCAGATTCAGATGTGCTTATCCTTTGAGCTCCTTACCCACTGGTTCCCTTATGTACCTGTATGCTCTCAAGCACACTTGTCGCTCTGGCCTGAGACCTGTTGGCTTGTGTAGTCACCTCTAGAACTAACCATCACACAATTCTGTTTTTCAGGCAGTCATTGAATTCAGATGAGCTCAACAGACTCAGTCTTTGGTTTACCAAGTGGGATCTTGAGAAGCAGGTATATTTACACCAAGAACTGTAAGTGATGATGATGATGATCAGCAAGTATTGAGCTTAACTGAATGAGAAAAAAAGAATCTACCTTGTTGGATTGTTATGAAAGAGACAGACAGACTGATTAATAATAATGTCATAAATGAGCAGCCTCTGGCTTTCCTTTTCTTTTCCAGTTCCGAGCTATTGAGCTGCCCAACTTCAAGTATTTTATTGCCTGCGCCTCGTTCATTTTCCTGTGCATCTTCATTATCCAGCTGCTGGTAGTAGAAGAGTGTGTGTCCTTCTTTGATCTCCATGTTGGTTGCTGTTTAATAATTGCAAACTATAGCATATATTTAGCATGTATAACAGCTGTCATAACTTATGAATATAAGTATAGATTGAAACCAAATAATTACTATTGTTTTTTTTAATACACTGGTTTAAATACAAGCTCTATTAAGTTGACTTTCCACACTGTTTTTAATGTATTGCATTGTCTGTAATGAGCATCCAAAAGTATGAAAATTTAAGTACATGTGGACTACCTCCACAAAAGCTAAAACGTATTAAGACCAAAGGTGGTAATAGTGTGTACCTTCACATCCCACAGCCATGAAAAACTGAGCACAGCTTTTGGAGTGCTAGCATGTGTCTTCCTGCTCTTCCTGGGAGTGTGTTTTGCAGGCGACCTACAGGTCAGTGTCTGTGATGAGCTGTAAAAATTATTAGAGCCATCTTTGTTCAAGCTTTTGGCAGTGTCTGGAGGCTGGATTTTATACTTTTTCTCCATTATGGTCAGCTGTTCATTGTCTGCAACTCTGTTTCCTTCTGCTCCATCTTCTCCTGTGCCACCACGCCTGTTCAGCTCTGTTTCCCAGAGAAGCCGGCTTCCCTCCGGCAGCTGGTCAAGCTTTCAGAGGCGGTGGGGAAGAAGCCGTGGCTGCGCCTCCCTCTGACAGTCATCTCCACGGTGATTGTGCTCATCATGGCCAACTTCAAGCTGGTAAATCCTCTTGTAGTGTCCCTGCAACTTCATCAGTTCTTAAACCTTTTAGTTTTTTTTAGAAGCACTACGTAATCTCAGTTATTTAAAACTACAGAATGTCTATGGCCATTACTGTACAGACTGCATGTGCAAATGAATTGGGTCACCCAGCTGACTCCTGTATTTGTCTCTCAGTACATCAGCCAAAGTAGGAATGTAACCATAAACACCTCAGACTCCTTCTGTGTACTTGAAGAAAATAAAGAAAAACTTTTCTACCTGCCTGTGAGTAATGTCTCCAAATAATGTGAATAACTTACAACATGCTACATGTAATGATTTTTTAAAGAATGTTACCATAAAAAAATCTGAGTTGCAAGCAAATGTGCTACCTTATTTTAAAACCTCTCCTATGTTTGATGTGCATATGTATGTCTGTTCTGTGGACGTTGGCCATCACTGTTCTTGTTTCCTTTGATTGCAGTACTCTGTGTATTGCTGTATACTGGCTCTGATTGCATGCGGAGTATTCCTAGGGGTGAGCTTTGAGCTTAAGATATTCTTGATTACCGTGGCCTCCACTGTATCCTACTTTGTCATCCTCGAATCAGAAGAGTTTGCCTGCTATGGACAAAACCTATACCTTAACAACAGGTACGTTCCAAGGTTGTGTTTGCTGCATGTGCGGCTATTTCTTTTCTCACGGAGTGTGACTTTACTTCTATTTAATGTGCGTAGCACAAGGGACATATTGCACAAGTCTGGACTTATGAAAAATCCCAGGTGCATGAGCTGTATCTACATCACCTTGTTTTTCATCACCATGCTCTTGATCATAAGACAGGTGAGTGTGTCCTCATCCTCGTGACTATCCGATCAGTCCATAGTAGGTCAGATTCTCAGTGCCTCCTGTGTTTTTCCTCCTGCTCAGAATGAGTACTGCTACCGCAAAGACTTCTTGCTAAAGAACAAGAACCGCACAGAGCAGGAACAAATCGAGATGTGGGAAAATCTTAACCGGCTGCTGCTGGAGAACGTGCTGCCTGCCCATGTGGCAGGCCTCTTCGTTGGAGAGAACAAAAAGAACGAGGTGGTTGAGGAACGCTCAGCCAGAGCTGCAGTGCGTGTGTAATAAAGTGCTGCCTTGCGGCTGAAACTGAGGCCTGGGTGTGTCTTGTGCTCTTTTCAGGACCTGTACTACAAATCGTATGACTGCGTGTGCGTGATGTTCGCCTCTGTGCCTGATTTCAACGTGTTCTACACTGAGTGTGACTTCAACAAGGATGGCTTAGAGTGTCTGAGGCTTCTCAATGAGATCATTGCTGACTTTGATGAGGTCGGTGTGTCATGCAGCACTCAAAGCACAGAAGTGGCCTGACCGACGTGCCCAGGGGCCCTCGCATCTAACTCTGGCCTTTTTTTTGTGTCCTCACACAGCTGTTGTCCAAGCCCAAATTCAGTGGTGTGGAAAAAATCAAAACTATTGGCAGCACCTACATGGCTGCGGCAGGGCTCAGTGGCGCTCTAGGACAGGAGAACCAGGTGTGTGAATGGTTCTGATCACATGGAATGAGGTACCAGTAATGGTTTGTCAAAAACACAAGTCATGTGTTGGGATGGGTTATTGTCTCAGGCGTGTTTTTGTGTGGATGTTGACTAACTGAATCAAGAATTTGTGGTCATATTGACTGTCAGTTTTAAAGTAGAATTGAAATAATTCAATTCAATTCAATTTATTTTTATATAGCACCTTTCGCAACAGCATGCCTCGAAGCGCTTTTTGCCACCTGAAATAAGTGAATTGTGCTAGTGTGCTCCTCAGGGTGTATTATTTCTCCCACACACAGGATCGTGAGAGGCAGCAGGCACAGATTGGGATCATGGTGGAATTTGCAGTTGCGCTGATGGGAAAACTGGATGGCATCAACAGGCACTCTTTCAACAACTTCCGGCTGCGTGTCGGTGAGTGGGCCCTGAGTACTGTCTCACAGCCCAGGCTGTAACACCTGTAACACCCTGCTCCAGCATACAGTGTCGATTTGGATGACAAATTTTGATTTCTTCTTTCTGACTTAATTGCATCTTAGTTTTAGTTACATTTTAGTCATTTAAAATTTTGTTTTCATTTAGTTATACTCAACAAAATCTAAAATAGTTTTATAATTGATAAAAAGTAGCTAGTAGAATTGGAAACTTTATTGTAATTCAACATTTAGTAGCGGTTGCCTCAAATTTAGACAAAAAAAAAAAAAAACCTTGCAAATGTGCATTACAAATTTGATTTTGAGTATATTCTATGTAGAAATTGCTGCACTGCCTGCATGCACTGAAACTGCAAAGACTTTCAGAATAAACATTTTATATATTACATTTCCAGAAACTTAACAGGGAAACCATGAACTGCTTTGTTAAGCTCAGTCAGTGTTACTATGTGATGAGTGGCATTTGAATCTTAAAACGTTACCAGTGGAAAGGGGTGGTCGCTAATCGTCTAGTGGTTTGTTTTTAAAAATAAAAATTTTCATCGACTATGCTGAAATGGTTTGCCTTAGTTTTTGTCATTATTCACTTTTTTAGTTTTTCATTTTTGTTGTAGAAAAAATTACCAACATTTTTTGTCGTAGTTTTCATCTACGAAATTAACACTGCCAGTATATCAAAATCACAGACATCTAATAAATTGACAATGAGTGAGTATGAGAAATGTGGATTTATCTGCACTGAAATTTAACTTTTGTTGTCCTTAATCAGGGTTTTTCTTTTTTGTCTTTCTGTAATCTGTTCATAATCTCCCAGGCATCAACCATGGGCCAGTGATTGCAGGGGTGATAGGAGCCAGAAAGCCCCAGTACGACATATGGGGAAACACTGTAAACGTGGCAAGCAGAATGGAGAGCACCGGCGAACTGGGCAGGATTCAAGTACGTCCGTGATACCATGAGTAACTTCGCCTTACTTGCACCGTCAGATATGTTCTGCAGGAACTTCCCTTCGGTTGCCTGGCAGCAGAAACATCTGTTCCCCTTTATGCAGCCTATATTTGTCACAGTTAAGCAACCTAAACAGAGAAATGCCATTCCAATGCTGTCATTGTGTGCCTTTGCCAGGTGACAGAGGAGACATCTAATGTGCTTCTGAAGCTGGGCTACTCCTGCGAGTGCCGTGGCCTGATCAGCGTGAAGGGCAAGGGCGAGCTGAAGACCTTTTTTGTGTGCACTGACTCGAGCAAGTCCCAGGGCACAGGCCTGAACTGATGACGGAAGCAGACCTACAACTAAAAATGACTTCCTGTGAAGGTGCTGCTCCGGAACAGAGCTCCTCGCTAATGTAGAGAAGTGCTTGTCATGTGGGGCGTGTCAAGACGGCCTCGCTACAACTGTGAACAGAAGCACACTTCCTGAAGACCTGCTGCAGTGCGAAAAGCTTTTATACAGAAGAAAGCATAGAGACGCAGTGTTGAAGACAGCGTCGCACAACGTCGTCACCATTACAGATGGTGCAGTGGAATACGCTGTACATTCATGATCCTCACCAGTTTTTCTTTAACCCTCCACTCTTCACAAGAGTTTTTGTAGTGTTGAACAAAGTAGCTGGAAATAGACTCCAGATATTTTAAATCCCTGAACAGCTTGATACTAACACGAGTTAATTACTGTGTAATGTTCAAATTAAATAGGTTAAAATGTTTCGTTATCAGAAACAGTTTTTCATGTAGAATTATTTCAGTAACAGGAGATAAATTCCTAACCTAACTTTACAGTACATTAATCCAAAGTGCATGAAAGTAACAAGAACTACAGTAGATATAGTGTCTCTGTGTAGAAGCATTTCAACATGGGTTAAACCTGACAGTGTTTTTAATTGTGCTGCACGTGATAGGCCGGCCGGAGTTCTGCCATAAGCTTTTCTGCAGGCTATTTTTTGGTATTGCTGGATGAGTAGGGAAGAAGTTCTCCGAACATCTCGGCAGACCCTGAGAGAAAGGGCTCCAACCCTGTGTTATATACTGTTTATCAAAGTCATCTAATACAAAAAATTAAGGCACGATTGCTGGTGTTTGACCTCAGTATATGACATCTGTGCAACTTATCTCTGCTCTCAAATCCTCTTTTCCCCCGTCCATCCATTTTTTTTGTATGTTACAGTGCTGGTGAATAAAAGAATTTGAGCTAAATCAAAGCAGTGGATGCTGTGCCTGACATGAGCAGAGGTGCAGTTACGGACCAACACTCTGTGTAATCATCTACTTTTGGACAAGCACCAACTGCATAATGAGCACTCAAGCAGAAGCTTTTATTTAAAAAAGAGGTTTAATTAAAATGCTTACAAATATTAAAGGAAAAAAGACCCTCTGTACAAGAACATGTAAATCTCCCACGGTGTGGCTCTGGGTTACACTGCTATGGCTGGGACAGTGTCCTCCTTGCTGCGGGACAAGGCGTCCACTGGTTCAGCTGCGTCTGGCACAGAGCAGAAAACACTGAAGATGCATCACAGCTTCTCCCTGTGCCCTCATGCTCACAATCACTGAGCATTTTTTTTTTTTATTATTATTTTTTTAAATCTACATTGTCAAATAATGGTAAAAATAGAGTAGAAAGATATATGCACAAATTATTGTTAGACAGAGGAAGCAGACTAGGTCTGTGTACAGCCATGTGCTGCTTCAGCCAGCAGGCCTACCTGTGGTAAGACCAACACAGGTGTCCTCCAGCAGCTGTCTGGGCAGGGAAATGCCCATGGCCTTCCTGATCCCGTACACGCTGCTCACGTCACCTGGTGCCACTCGACCGGCCAGCTGTGCCAAGTTTTCTGTCACCCTCTCAGCTGCGGGAAGGAATCGGACACAGGCTCACACTTCACTAAGAAGAGACGCAGCCGACTCTCAGCCACAGGGCACAGCCCACCAGATGGGCACAAAGCTCATACCCAGCTGCAGCTCCCTGGCACTGGGGGCCAGCAGACAGATGGCGTTGGGGGGCGGTTTGGCACTCAGACGGTCGTTCTGGGTCTCCTGCAGCTCTCGCAGCAGCAGGGACGTTTCGTCCAGCTTCTGCTGGAACTGCTTGGCCTCTGAAACATGAATTCAAACAAACACATTTCACTAAAGGCGTTACTAGAGATAGCAAATGTAGAAATGAAGATTCCCTGGAGAACATGAATGAGAACATTAGCTATAAAATCTATAATTTGTAGAAAATATTCAATCTCTGGAAAAAAATTGCTAATATTCTCCCAAAATCAACTGAGTACGGTAGCTGTGAACATCACTCGTACCCGACTGTGTGAGGCCGTGAATGAGGTTTTAAAGCTGCAAAGACAGAACTATAGCGGAAACAAAGTCAAAGTCAATCTGTAAGGGTAAAAAACCTGAACCAAGCTTGCATGCAGCAGCTCAGTAGCAGATAAATGACCATGTACAAATGTTTAACAGCTGACACAGGTGTGTGCAGTGTGGTTACTCAGCTGTGGTGTCAGGGAGGGGGGGGGTTTTGTGGTTTTATCAACCATCACATGTTTCATGCACATATGAAGCCACTCCCTGCGATCTGCCTTTCCGGTACCTTCTGAGAGGGACGTTGGAGGCTCGAGGTCCAGTCCTGTCACTGATTGTAGAGAGGTCAGACTGCTCTTACTGTTGGATTCTGTCTCAATTATCTGCAAGGAGTAGAAATGCTCAGTGAGAAAGCCTGCACGTTAAGGAGTAGAAATGCTCAGTGAGAAAGCCTGCACGTTAAGGAGTAGAAATGCTCAGTGAGAAAGCGTGCATGATAAGGATACTGATAAAGCCCTAGATCTAAGTGAGGTATTAGTACAAGGGAGTGTGCAGTGAAATAAAAACGTACCCATCTCTGTCACATTAGGTCAAGTACTTTGCGTTCATGAAACAGCACTTGCAATAGTATACGCACGCATGATATATTGCACGTTAACTCACAAACGCGCGCACACACAAACACACACCTCTTCAATCAGTTACTGCAGTACTTACTAGGGGGACAACAAGTTAGTTTATTGCAGACCAGCATTTCAATAAATGTGCTAGAAAATCTGGCTGAATAGCCTCAGATGCAAACGGATCACAATGCCCTACTCAGGAGTTTTAACTGGTCACTTTTTGTGAAGTGGAACATGGGAAATGTGTTTTCAGCACTGCTCAAACTGACAACACGGTTTCATGTTCTGTCAGAGTTCCTTTTGAGCCACACAGTTATACTGAAATTAGATCAATCGAACAGATAGCGGCCAGTCAAAACTGAACATTTAACATTTGTCAATGAAAAGTCTAAAGCTCTCATTTATAAAACTGCACACATCTTAGAAGTGGATGGTTGAACAGGAATTTATAGGAGCCAAAAGCACCTCTACAGAATGTGACCAACTTCACAAATGTAGCTTTCTGTAGGATTTACCTCTACATCATTCATCATTTCATCTTTGTCCACTTGCTCCTCTTCTTCCTGATTGGTCTTGGACATGGGAACAAATTCATAAAGTTCATAAGATAAAATAAGTGCAAGAAATCTGAAACACAAAAATGAGTAAATGCACCAACCGCTGCCACCTGCTGCAGTGTTTTGGAGTGTTCACCACTGGTTAGGGCATCCAGAACACTGTCTGCTAGTTTGGTCATGTGCTCCTCGGTGTTGGACAAATACTCTGAGATGCTGTGAGAAAACACAACACACACGGACAAGAGTTCGGTGCGCTGCTTCAATGTGGTTCTCATTGTAAGCCATAGCTCCCTTCCTGAAATTACAGGCTACCCCTATTTAACTATATATCCAATTGTTACTGGTACAATGGTACTTTCAAATTTTGTTTGATTTTTTTACGCACTCTGATCAGATACTGAAATGCCACATGAAGTAAACTTACTGTGTTGTTCGTCATGACTGAACCAATTTAAAACTTTACCTGGTTTACCTGTTTAGACTGGTTTCATCTTGAGAAGTTTGCACAGACATCTGACAGTTAATCATTTGTTAAATGGAGGTGACAGAGTGAACATCTATAAACACGTCTACTGTGGACTTATTTTGTGAATAAGGGTGTGTGTCGGGGTCAGTAATTACAAAGGGCCACTAAATCAAGACAGCAACTTTTTTCCAATGAACAGCAGGCAACACGAATCCTGCGTTCATAACTGTGAAGTTAAATGGATAATTGCTACTGTTTAAAGTGGTATATAGGATGAAATGTGGCTGGGTTTTCCGCTCATTAAACGCAGACATCACTGGCCACTACATACCTTTCAGACCCCTGGGGGCTGGACTCGTCACCATAAAACGAATAGATCAAGTCAGAGTCTTCTTTGCTCACATTGGCAAAGCTGGAGTCAAATACTGGGGCGTAGGAGCTGAAGGGTCCGTAGTTCATGTAGGACACTGCAGGAGAACGGGATACACACAGCTCACATCTTACACACTCTAAAGCTTGTCATCATGGTGCTGTTTCCAATTAGTCTAGCTGAACGAGAACATGAGGTCACACCTGGTTCAGAAAGATGAACCTAAAGCCCACTTATAGCAGACACCAGTCACTACAATTAACTCATAGGACTAAAACCCCGGTTTAACGTGTCTCATCTATGACAGTAGTGCTAGCAGTTCCTCACCTTATTTTATAAGGATAACTTTGTGAACAACTAATCACGCAAACTGGTAAGTTATGTACTCAGAAAAACACAACCTAAACAAATGCGTAAACTGACACGAGGAAAGACAGGGCAAAGTAGACCCTATAAAGAGGTGTAAAAGACATGAGCTCTGAAAAGGAGTGCTGTGTCAGGAGTGGAGCTGAGAGCCATGCAAAATACACACAGAGAGTGTAACCCAACACAGACTGGACTCCATGTAAGCCTAGCTGGTACGTGAGGCTGTGCGGGAACACGTCAGGCCAGGGAGCCTCACCTGGGGTCACCTTGTTCCTCTTGTCCTCCTTGAAACCCTGCAGGGTGTTGACACCACTCTGCAGCCTGCCGGTCATCATACCTAGCTTCACTGGGCAGAAGCCGGAGTCTGTGCAGGACAAACACACACAGTGGGGAAGAACTGGCACGAAACGTGCACCGCAGTACACTACACCGTCCTCCTGCTGTTTTCCATAAGGCAGCGCAGCGCTGTGCGGGGGCGCATTACATACCTCCAGCTGTCAGCTCAGCTGGATTCAGGATCCCCAAAGTGGTCGTCCCATCTGCTTTTCGCCTTTCAAAGTCCAGCTTAGAAATGCACAGGACAAACAGAAAAGAGGCTAACTATGATAAGACCGACTCTGAAAAGAACAGCCCTCACAAGCCTATTTTTAACAAGACGGTTATGAACAGTATTAGACTGGAGTAAGAGAGCTATTTTTAATTAGTATACAGTGAATAGTTTGGTTACATCAGACAACGACAGGCATACGTAGGTGGAGCTGATGTTAAAATTACTGTGTGTCTCTAGGTTTGTAGAGCAAAAAATAAACAGTTAAATTTTTAAGATGGTTTAAAAACAAAATGAACTGAGTGCTCATTTCATAAATGGAAGTTCTAGAATTACAGCATCACAGATACCAACTTGTGCACAGAAATTCACATAGTATATAAAAATATATATATTTTTTTCATTTAGGCGCAAAGACTAATTTTCTGCCATTTCTACCACAGAGGACACTAAGAACCCTGAAACTGATGCAGCCCAAAGACAGTTAAAGAACAGTAGTCACAAACCTAAAGGCAGTCAGTAATGTGCAAAATACTTAAAGCTTTATGAACCTATGGCTACACAGAATACATTAACTTACTTTCCCCACAAAAAAGACAATTTTGGCAACAAGGAAACACCAACTCTTCTTACCCTCCAGCCAGAAAGGCTTTAGCAAGCCAGCCATTTTATGAAATGAAGACTAAACAATATTTAGCCATTTTAATTTGCTACAATATTACTTACCCAATCTACCTAAACAACTATGCTTTAACAACCTATGGCCTGAGACATATTAGGAGGATTTACTTGCAACTTCCTCAGACAGACAGTCAAGTTCCCCTTCAAGTGTCCTACCTCACTCTGAAGCTCTCTGTTAGATAGTTTACCACCAGAATCTTCAATGATCTTTTTAATTTCTTCAAGGTCCTTCTCAGCCTGACTACTGTTCCTCAAGGCATCCTCCTTGGAATCCTTGTCCTGTCTGAAAATAGAGATGAACGAATGACATCATTTTCGAATGGAGATGATGCCCTCAAGTAAGTTCACTGCAATTTATAAATCTGTTCAACTTATGCAAGTACTTTTTTGAGTAGTGTGATTGCCAACGTACAAATGAATATTCTGCAGATATAAAACTAAACATTAATAACTGTACTTTCCTACCCTGAAAAATAAACATACTGAAAACTGTGACCTGCCCCAATAACTGACTCCTGTTTTTATTAACAACTTTAATTTCAAGCGAAAAAAATCTTTAAACGCTGGACAGCATTATAATAAAAAGGTATCATAGAACGGCGAAAGAAAACTATCAATTTGTTCATTGCACGCTTGATTGCATCAACACATACTGTCCGACTGCTCCAGACACGAGGGTGTGTGTGAAGGGTGCTGTACAACAATAACCCCTAACGACCTGCTGTTACTGCACAGTTATAACATACCAATGAGATAAGCAACCATCATTTTTTACTTAAACACCTTTTTTTTTTTGCAGTCTAACTGAGAACAGGCATTATTCCACTTAGCACTGAGCAGGACCTGGGAGTGTCTCTGAAACTCCTCGGAGACTGTGTTGTGTCACTGATGTCCATGGGTGTTTGGCTGTCTTTTGATTGGTCCACAGTGGATGATCCCTCTTTCTCCTGTTCCCCCACTTCGCTGCTGGTGTTCTCCAGGTCAGCCATAAACTCAATGCTTTGCTTTAAACTCTGCAGCCTCTCCTACAGAGCAAAAACAAGCTGATGAAAGACTCTCTGTGGAATATTTTTGCCAACATAACAGCATGGCTATAATTTACAGCAAGCACCTGTTGGGTATATTCATCAACCCTCTGACCGCCAACAAAATTTAAGAGAAAATTTATTTCAAACTGTCGTTCACAAAGAATGCTGAATTCTCAGTTATAGTGAGGCCCCCTGCTGTTCACACAGCACAACAGTTGCAGGAAAAATATAAATTTTCTAGTCCATTCTACAATGCCAGTCTGGGAAATAAGATGCACGCCACCATAAACCACAGTATTATGGCAAGACTGTATCAGTTTGACTTACTGGGCTCAGAATTTTCATGCCAGAGTGAAGTAACTTCTTTGCAGCTTTGTAGTAAATGGTTTCAGGTTTGTTGTAGATCATAGCATTCTCACACATGGTTTTAAAATCCATCTGTGGCAATGGGTAAAGTGGGCGTTGAGAAATATTAGCACATTTGAAGTTCTCATTTAGCTGAGGTTTCTAAAACATACACTTGAAACGTGTCTTGTACAGGAGACAGCAGGCAAACCTTCAGCTCCTCCAGTGACTGGTAGTACTCCTTCTTTACTTTTTCCTTCATTGTGCTGAAGTCCATGGGCCTGCTGATAATCATGGAATAGCCTGGAGCTATGAAGTCTGTCACCGGGAAGGAGAAGAAAGCACTGGGATCCTTCCTACAGCAAAAAAACAATAATAATAATAATAATAACTTAAAATGTTTGTTCTCCCATTCTTCAAAGTTTTGCAAATTTTTTTTTTCTAAACAATTTACTTCATAAGAGCAAAAATTGCCTTGCGCCCTGCTACAAATTCAGAATGGCTGTTTTAGCGTCATGCGTGAAAGGGAGAGCCTGACCTCTGCAGCTGTCGGATTAGTTGAGATAAGGCTTCCTGGAGAGGTGTTTGCTCTTTTTCTACAAAACAGGAGTGGAACCAGTGATTGACAAAATCAGTAAACTGTACATTTTACACAACACAGAAACTAACTAAAACTAACTTCTCATTCCAAAGAATCGTGACTCCCATAAATAACTCCTATAACTTGTCTGCAGGATAAAAGATATAGGTTGAAAGTTCCTAAAGCCCCATTACCTTCCACTTTAGCAATGGATGATGTCAGCTGCTTGTCCTGGGACACATCTGATCGAACTGGTGTGCGACTTTGGTCCCTTTCATCCCAATCTGTGTCTATAGAGTCTTGTCCTTTCCTTTTTTTAGTCATCTAATACACAAAAGCAGACCCAGGACAGCAACACGTGACACATATAGTCTATAACAGGTCAAATTCATAACTATATATCTGACAGCTGAATTTACGTAGGTGGAACAAAACCATGTATTCTTAAGAAAATACTTAAAAACACAAGAACTGGGGTATCCATAAGTAATTAAGTATTCATAAGAGAAAATACAACAGGATTTTTACATCTGAAATTTAGATCAGCTGAAAACCGTGTACACATCAGTTAAGGATCTGTCCTCACACTGGTCACCTTTTTCCGTTTCTTCTCATCACCTGACGGTACCGGGCTGTTTCTTTCCCTTTCCCCCTTCTTTTTCTTCTTTTTTTTCCTGTCTCGGTGCCGGTCGCGATCCGACCCGTCGTCGCGATCGCCCCTGATGTCGTGACATGACGTGCCCGCGGACAGTTCCGTCACTCCGTTTCCCGCAACCTTCAAAACGAGCTTCAGCGGCTTCTCCACGTATTCTGGGAACAAAAAGATGAAACAAAGATGTCAAAATTACACCTGACTACTTGGCGGGTCGTCTGAAATAAATACCACTAAAAAGAGCTTCACAAGTAAACGACAGATTCATACTTAAACTGCTTGTTACATACCCCTTCGGTGTCTAACACAAAACATTTACTTAGTCCATGCTGCGTACTTTTTAACATTTTACGTGCATCTAAACAGTTCGCTACACGGCTAACTGGGACTACCGAAGAGTAGAGCCACGGACTTCTCGCTCAGTAACCATGATATGCAACGCTGCGACACAGCGAGCGGGCTGTCTATGCTGCCACAGTGGGTGAACGGTGCGCCTGGTGTGAAGATCACCAGCACTAACCAGCAGTCCGCTCACTTTCATTAAGGCTTTGACAGCGCCAATGTACCGCTGACTGCCTGGGCATGGCGGCTAAGCCATACATTAGCTTTCTGTCGCTGGCGGTTTAGCAGTCTTACCTTCATATGTGTGTTTCTCTGACTTGTGCTTTTTATGCTTTTTGCCCATAATTTTACTTTTAAACCACCCTATTCTTTAATGACCGCGTGTATTCTTTGTTTTGGCCTGGGAAGGATGAGCAGCTGATCACAGCGTCACTGCGCGCGCGCGCGCACACACACAACGTCACCGCGCACACACTCTGCGTCAATGTGCACACACAACGTCACTTCACGGTGGTTCATACTGACTTTTACTATTGCGATCATGAACACTGTGGCGCACAAGTATAACTGAACGCATTAACTTAATAAAGATATAAGGTGTCTTTCATAAGGAGGGCTCGACGTGTAGCAACGATTGCGAATGCATTTGTTTCGCTTTGGCGTACCGGTGTTCCCCGCTTTGCGTATATACAGCGGATTGGATTTAAGAACAGTGTGCGTACATGCTGGACTGCTGTTGTGGTGGCTTGCACACCACAGCTCGTCAATACCGTTTTTTTTATAAACGTATTTTATTTATCAGAATAATACTTTACTGCTATGCACTCTACCTTTCAGAATATTCACATTTTTTCTACCCCTCTATTATAGGTCCCCGGTATCTAAATAATCATCACGGCCTAGTTACTGCCACCTATTGATGCTACTCCTTTTATAACTATTTCGCATATACTACAGGTGTCTTACTTAATGTGCATTTGACCGAACAACGGAGCTGTTTGGCTAGATGTTTATTGTGGTTCCGATCTTGTTAAACTAGCGAAACACGAACTGAGTCGAGTTTCACTTCTTGTAAGTCTTATGTTGGCCACCAGTGTGCGCCGTTACTCCAGTATATACGGGCAGTCCCCCTGACCGTACCCTGCAGTTTGGAATATGAGCCGAGTCGTGTGCCACCAAGTTTAAAGGTGATAATTGTATTTACAACACAAAAGCTGAAAAAGTGGCACAATAAAACGGTTAAGATCCCCCCCCCCAATTTACGCACAATATTTTGCACATAGTTAGAATATAGAACACATTTTAATGTAATATTGTTTAAATGTTTTTTGATAGTACAAAACCTTTGTTGAAGTATAATGTTAGAAAGAAGAATCATACATTTTTTTGTTATGGATGACAACTTGAAAAATGTCAAGGACACGTAATATATTTGAACCTGTTGAAATGTAATTTCCATTTTCTTCCAACATTTCTACAGCTGAGCTGAAACATTATATGTATAACCATATTTCTATCCGTCCATTCGCTATACCACCTTATACAATTCAGGGATGTGGGAAGCCTGGAGCCCATCCCAGGTAGCACAGGGCAGGGGACACCCAGGGCAGGGTGCCAACCCACCACAGGGCACATGCACACAATTTGTAAACACCAATCAACCTAACCTGCATCTACTTGAACCGTTGGAAGAAAACTGGAGAAAACCCACCAACCACAGGGAAAACATGCAAACTCCACAAACACAAACCCAAGGCAGGAACTGAGCCCCAGACCCAGAGATTTGAGGCAACGGTGCTAAACACCATGCCACCGTGCTGCCTTATAATCATATAATTAAATGGAAAATTAGCACGGTAATGATAATGGCATAGTATGTTCAGAGTAACTTGCAGATTTTTTAATAAATGGATGTAGGCACTGGAGGCTCCAGTGCTCATGTTATACAATAACTGGAACAAGAAAAACCCAGGCGTTCCAGTCATACCTTGGTGTCGGATACATAAGCGTTTTTGTGGCTGCGGTCAATGTGTTTTGTGTTGTGGTTACACAAAAGAAATGTTTTACTGCATTACCATGTTTCATTGGGCATATCTTCACATTAACATTTTTGCCACGATCAAAGCTGTTTTGTCTGGAAATGTATAGTTTCTTCAAGAGTTCCCAGATCAAGTTTTACGTACGTTGTCTGGATTTGTCAATGATATTTTTGGGGTTGAGAGGGTGCAGCTTATGAATTCCTGAGCTGGTGTTCCAGAACATAGGACATTGTCTTCAAGGATCCTGTCACATATTCAGGTGGGTTCAAAATTGTGAGAACATAAGGTAAAATCTTTATACCAGGATACAGTCTACTTCAAGAAGGGTACGAACCCACATATTCAGTGCCGCTGTATTCAGTGGGATGCTTTATGAAATGTTTACTGTATCAATGTGATTTTCTTTGCTCATGCTTGTGGCCTAACCTCATTTCCCAACTCATGAGCATTTAAACAGACGTTACTGCTTAGTTGGCACACTAAGGACTGATAATGTTTTCTTGCAGCAGATGGGCTAGTGAACATTGACCTGTCAGTTTTATCTTTGCAGGCCTGCAGTCCTCAGCTCCAGTGGCGCCTGCCGACCCATCTACTTCATTGAGGTTCTTCCTGCTGTTGAGTTCCATGCACAGAGGAGGATTTAAAGGTCCCGTTCTCCCCAAATGTAACTAAAAAATACCACATGTAATATTTTGTATGTTCTACTTGTACAGTGTGGAACCTCTGCCTTCCAGCTTGTGGGATTTAGTGCTGTTTCTTTTTCAGACTGATCAATGTGTGATCAAACAT
>JABJVR010000016.1:276786-301364 GCA_025773905.1 Chitala chitala
TTTTTTACTGAACATATTACTTTGTAACTTTGAAGGTCTAAGTTTCTCATTGTGATTTAGGACCATAGAACTGTTATTTCAAGTGAGATTTGTCACAACTGGTATAAAAATGCCCTCATTACAAAGTAACAGAGGAAATAAATTGTTGTTGGTAGTGGTGTTTTGTTTCAGAATTTATGTGTTTGACCACAGTGAAATGTGATAGAATTTCTCTTTTACATAGGGCAACAGAGGGTTATGTGAGAAACCCCATAAAACTTTAATCTTTTCTCATTTCAGGTCTGCTTCTACTGACATTTATTCAGCTGCATTTAAAATGTATGAAAGGTGCAGTTAGTGTAGGGCTGTTAATAATGAAGTTACTCTGCAGCGGGGATGGTCCTATCCATTGTTAAAATTACTGTATAAAAACTTTCTGAAGCTAGGAGATTGATAAAGACAGCAGGTGAAGCAGTTTGCCCAGTTTGTGAGTAGCATGTTTTCTGTTTGTCACAATGTTTCTGACTCCCAGAGGACTCTGAGGAGGACTGGAGTTTCTGGTATAATTGCACACCATGGCTGAGCTGCCAGCTATGCTTCCATTATGGTTTAAACATTGTACACTTTTGGTTTAAAGGAGTTAACAAAAATGTTATGAGACTGTTGGATCCTGGACTGTGGACATCTTTCTTCCTTGAAATCTGAGACCTATTTAAAACTTGGTTGTGGGGACTATTGATTTTTTTTCTTTTTTCAGACCAAACTTGACCTTAATGTGTGAGTTTATCTAAGTCTTTGTGGCCTACAAACAGAACCTAATCCACCCAGTGCCAACGGTATCAAACAAAATCTGATATTGAGCACCCAAAACTAATATACAGTTAAATTTAATAATTATTAATTAATTGCATTAACACAAATATCTAATCCGACAATCAAATGGCAGGAAATCGATGCATTTAGGATAGGATACTGGTTTTGCTGTCACGTCAGCCGTATACAGTTAGTGCTGTACACAGTGAAACGAAACAACGTTCCCCCAGGACACCAGGTGGTACATAAAACAACAAAAAACTACTAATTGAATATACTGGGTGCAGACACAGCAGGTAGTGCTATACATAGTGCAAACAACAGGAAGTAAAGAACACAGAGAACAGCGCTGAAACTGTACTACTGTATGTAAAGTATGCAGTTTCTGATGATCATAAAGTGCAGCAGTGCCGTGTTGGTGAGTGTGTGAAAGAGATCAGTGTGTCAGTCCAGCTCCTGAGAGTTAGGGAGTGTTGTTGATATGCAAACTGCAGGGTTCCAGGGTGGGGGTGGCAGGTTTTTAATATGGCTTGTGACCAGCCTCTCGAAGCACTTCATGATGATAGCATGACGGGTCAGTAGTCATTCAGGTAGGACACTGGAGACTTTTTGGGCACAGGGACAATGGTTGTTGCCTTGAAGCACTGCGATGCACTTGCTAATGTAGCGTGTCACTGATAATGTGTACTCTTTCAATTGATGAGGTTATCGTCACTTGCAGCCTCCTTAAACATACGCCTGTTAGTGTTTTCAAAACAGTCCTGGAGAGCAGAGATGACCCCTGCTGGCCAGGTTGTCATGTCTCAAAACCTGTCTGACTAGCAGTCTGTATGCTGGAATTAGCATGACCGAGATATAGGCTGAGTATCTGAGGTGAGGGTGAGGCTCTGCCCGATATGTGTCAGTGATTTAGGAATATGACATTGTCGAGATGATCTGTTGAAGTTCAAGCCAAACATCAGAATGGGGAAGAAAGGTGATTTAAGTGACTTTGAACGTGGCATGGTTTTTGGTGCCACATGGGTTGGTCTGAGTATTTCTGAAACTGCTAATCAACTGAGATTTTCACACAGAACCATCTGTAGGGTTTACAGAAAATGGTCTGAAAAAGAGAAAATATCCAGTGAGCGGCAGTTCTCTGGGTGAAAATGCCTTGTGGATGCCAGAGGTCAAAGGAGAATGGCCAGACTGATAAAACTGATAGAAAAGCAACAGTAACTCAAATAAACACTTGATACTACTGAGATATGCTGAAGAACATCTGAATGGATAACAGGTCGAACCTTGAAGCAGATGGGCTACAGCAGCAGAAGGCCACACTGGGTGCTCCTTTTGGCTAAGAACAGAGCATTGAGGCTTCAGTTCTCATGGGCTCACCAAAATTGAACAATAGAAGATTGGAAAAAATATTGCCTGGTCTGATTAGTCTCATTTTCTGCTGTGACATTTGGATGGAAGGTCAGAATTTGGCATAAACACCATGAAAGCATGGATCCATCCTGCCTTGTATGAACGGTTGAGGCTGATGGTGGTGGTATGATGCATCTACTGACAGAAACTAAGCAGCCATTTTAATTTAGCTGTCAGATGGAGAAAACATCAAAAGACAAAGTGGGGAATGGAGAAGATCTTCCATAGACCACATCATCAGTAGGCAACATCAAATACAGCTGAAAACAAACAATCCTAATGCCGGTTCTGTGATGGTAACATACATATTAATGTTATCAAGGGAAAGACTGCTTTAGGCATTCCAAAAGCAGTGACCATTACTGGTGCCTCACCCGGGAAATACCGGTACACACTTGGGGCAGTATACAGTATACTTGTAGCACACGCCAAATTGCATTCCACGTTTTATTCTGCAGCTGCCTGCACATTCAAAACAGAAGATGTTCAGAGCCCCTTTGCAGCCTGAGCAGAAAGTGCTCCCTGGATGGGTCTTATGCAGTGTGACCAGCCTGTGGGTTCTGCTTACACCCAGCCCATGGCAGTTTACCCCGTTTAATGAAGGCCTTCACTGCTGTGCAAGTTCTCCATTTCTTCTACAAGCCATTCTTCTACAGTAGAAATGGCAAAGTCTGATTAGTTGAATCACAGGTGTAGAGTTGGTAAAAGTACTAAGATGGATCAAGTCTTTCAGCCATCCAGATTTTTTAGTTGTTACTTTGTTACATAATTTGCTACATAATTTCCCTTGGGATCAATAAAGTATATATCTATCTAATTACGAGACTGACACAAGATATTGATACAAAAGCCTTCTCCCTTATATATTATGCATTTTAGAATACATTACGCTTTTGTAGCCATATACACTCCTATATCCTTTTTGTGTTTTGGTCCAATTATAGCTATTCATTCAAGTTTGTGTATTTTATTGTAATGTTCTGGTACTTGAGTAGTGTGCTGTTATGTTTTATTCTCTTTTTAAACCTCTGTCACAATAGATGTGGGATTTTTAGAGGGGGCTGTCGTGTGCGACTCTACAGGGAGTGGGGGAGTGTGTTGAGTTAGTTTGTGTGACTGAGCGCGCGCACTCGTCGCTGGAGGCCTTTCTCCTACACGATCCACAGGGAACGCGCGTCCCGTGGTGGGAGGAATCCGCAGGGAACCCACGTTCAAACGACAGCGAGCTCGGTGATAGCCCTCTGTCAGTCTGTAAACTGTTTGAAAAGTTAGCGCAAGCCACTGCACGGGGGCTGCACAAAGCCGCTCGCACACTGAAGTTCTGATGCGGCTCAAACTCGTCTGCCGCTCTGAAATGCTAAAGTTAATTATCCCGAGAGCGGGAGGGGGCAGGGACATGAAAGCCACACGATACAGACCTCAGCCGAGCCTGGTGAAAAGACCCTCGCTGTGAAGTGAAAAGAGACTATACTCTGATCTCTCTTCATCAGGAAGCCAAAACATAAACTTCCAATCTGAAATGAATTTTTCTTTATAGTGTACAACTTGCTCCATCGAGGAGCCCCGGTATCCCGTAGTGCCTGGGAAATAAAGATGCAGATTGTTTTATAGACAGGATAAAAACATGTCGATCCACTCGACAAATTAATTTGGGAAATATTAGAAAGTGGCACCATGATTTTTTTTTTTTGTATAGGAGAAGAAAAAGCTTTTATTTAAAATTCTTTGTCTTGACCTTTTCATAAAAATCATAATTTTAACAAATTCCGTAAATGAGTTGGAGCATAAAAACTTCTTTTTGCATTTTGACCTGCAACATTTCAGCCCAAAGTTTGTCACTTTTCCATGTTCCTTGATAATGGCACCCACAGTTTTAAAAACATGTTTAGCTTAAGCTATGGCGGCATGGTGGCGTGGTGGTTAGCACCGTTGCCTCGCACCTCCAGGCTTGGGGCTTGATTCCTGCTTCGGGTCTGTGTGCGTGGAGTTTGCATGATCTCCCTGTGCTTGGTGGGTTTTCCCTGGGTTCTCCGATTTCCTCCCACAGTCTAAAGACATGCGGGTTAGGTTGATTGGTGTGTCCCACCTGTCCATTTTGTGTGTTTGTGTGTGTGTGCCCTGTGGTGGGTTGGTGCCCTGCCCTGGGTGTCCCCCCCCACTGTGCCTCCTGGGATGGGCTCCAGGCTTCTTGTGACCCTGAATTGGATATGCAATATAGAGAATGGATGGATGGAAAGTTAATCTTATTGTCATATTTCATCACTGATGCCTGACTAGGCTGGTGAGGTGTGTCCTTGCATACAAATTGTTGCAGGCAGGGACATATTTCCTGCTTCCAGCTGGGGTGATGGGTAATTTCAGTAGTTGGACTGGGTAACGTAGTGTCCATTATGACAGTGTCACTTGTGTCTGCACAGTGATGGAGTCTCTGAGGTGGGCACCAGACCACAGTAAACGTGCATCATAGGAACGGCTGTGAGATGAGATGGTCAGCATCACCTGACAGCAAACAGACAGAGCTGTTTAGTTTGCTGAACAATGATGTACACAGATATACATGATAAATGCCACATAAGGGATCTCACATTTTTGCCGTTTACTTTCCACGCCAATCCCTTAATGCCTGGATACAAATATATATACAGATAGGCATAAGGTTTTATTAGGAGTTTCTTACTGTGTACCAAGACATATATTAAAGGTTGACAGAAATGTAAATTTAAGGTAGACTTGTGTTTCTTTTGCTTGATGGAAATGTATTAAAAACCAATGTAAAGTTTTAAATGATTGCATCCAGGTTTCATTCATGTGCATGAATCATAACTATCTTTTTTAGTCACATGAATTTTGAGGCAGAACAGAGATCAAAGACCAGTTTGTACTGTGTACAACAGAATGTGAGACCTACTAACAAGCCTGTGAATGCCCAGTTGTCCTCCAAGGTAATGCTAGAATCAATGATAAAATTTTCCTACCGGAATGAGAAACACATAGCCTACTTCACAGTTTCCTTTCACCTTCATGATTTTAGTAGACAGAATACTAACTTCAGCTCAACAGTGCCAACTGGGGGCCAACATGATTATCAGCTGAGGAACCAGAAGATCAGGAATAAGCCCCCAAGCCCATAAAGTGCCATAGTGCACACCGGGTACAGTCACTATATCCACTCAGGCACGTAAAACGTGGTAGCTCTTCTGTTCCTGCATACCTAGCGTGAACTGCTCATATGCAATGGGTTATAGGACTACATCCGGATGGATATGTCTACTTCAATAAGAGTTATTTGTTTGTCTTGATTGCGTGCACGTGTGTTTATGAGTGTGTGTGTGTGTGTGTGTGTGTGTGTGTGTCTGAACTGGCCTCCTATCCAGCTGCTCTGACCTTGGATGTCTAGATTTGGTTTCTCTTGATATCTGAGCGCCACACATGAAAGACAAAAGTGTAAATTGATTGATCCTTTTGTGGGCCATTTTGAAGGAAGTGTATCAGTTTCTTTGGGACATCTTTGTGTCAATTTTTTTAGATGCGACAGACCCAGCGAGGTCCTGTAATGATGGGGACCAGCTGAGAAGTGCAGCTGCTTCAAAGCCTGCTTAGAAACATCACAGAGCACAGAGAAGGGACAGACTCGCAGAATGCGATACCTCCAAGAGACTGGGCAAGGCAGCAGATGAAAAGGGAAAAGGCAGATAGAGCAATAACAAGAACAGGAGGCGCAGTGGATAAATAAGACACTGCGTTTGTATAACTTACTCTATGTGGAGGCTTTCGTAGATAAATTGCAAATCTAGTCCTTTTGTCCTCTGAAGGAAACAGGAGGATGCTGACAAGGAATTGCTTTAAAGTTTCAAACCTAGTAGGAGGGTTCAGCTCTATTACAATATTATAACTGTGCTTGGTTTGGAGCTGCCGGGGTGACAGAGCTATGATGAACAGCACTGCTGTTCAGCCAAAAATGATATGGGTTCCATGTAGATAAAGTAGTCTTGATCTGCCAATCAGAGCTGACTTCCTACAGCTGAGCAGTCTCCTAATCAGATGAGCTCATATCTTTGTTGCGTCCGTACCGTATTTGTTTACTTCTGGCTTTGTATGGTCCGCAGTATCTTGTGGAAAATAATGTGCCGAGTGGCATTTTGGAGGTCACTGCTGTTTTTTGTGTTACATGGCATGAAGATGTTTCATATGTTTTCATGTGTGGGTGGATTTTATTACACCTGATGTCTACATGTTGTCAAGCCTCATCTGGAAGTTACATTGCTGATCTGTCTGGCTTGGTTTTTCCCTATAAGTTATCATCAGATTTGATTAACCCAGAGAGGATTTTGCGTGCTTTACTCCTATAGCCTTACACACCCCTCCTTGGACACAGCTGTATTTGAACTCCTCTGTGCTGAATTAATCAATGTCAGCTGTACCCAGCGCTCAAATATCAAAAACTAAGTAACATGGTAGATTTGACTGGCGTGGCTGCAGTGCAGAGCTGAGTGAACCACACGCTGAGGTCTTTGGGCTGTGAAACACCTTTTTGTTTTCTAACGTCCCTCAATGTGGGTGTATGTGGTGTGCCCTGAACCCCCTCTGTGAGAACAGCCACCATGCCTCCCCAACAAAGCACGGTCCGACTCTCCATCCAGCACTCACAAGCACCAGAGGACCAGTAGCATCATTACAGCCATGATGGCTCACAATGAGGGCCCTCCGTATTGCCCATGTGCTTTGTGGAGCCTAAGCATGCATCCCTTCCCCCAAAACCACCAGAGCTAGCCAAGCTATTCATAGTGCTAAACGATTTCAGGTCTCAGTGCACAGTTGCATTGTGGGAGTCTTTGAGCCAGAGCTGCTTTGCTGTCACAGGGTTTAGTGTCAACAGTGCCAGTGTGTGACAGGTGTCACTCACGGTCACCCTGTGATGATAATGGTAATCAGTGTCATCCCAATAAGAAGCTGTAAAGCTAAAACACAGGCAGGAACTTGTTTATAATGAAGCACACACTAGAGTTTTATTATTTCTAATGGCATAATTTGGCTCGCACATAGTAGTTGAGCTGATGTCTTTTAAACTGCATTTCACACTTTCTTTTTTGTAGACTATGTGCAAACTGAGAATAATGCGTTTTGCCCACTATGTAATATGATGTGGCACTATGTTCTGAATTACATCTTCTCCCAAGTTCTCTGCGACTGGTGGGCACCAGCAGTTTCTGTGTGCACTTGCCTTGGGGGTCTTTCTGTCACTTGGTAAGAGTTTCACAAACAAACCAGCACTGCTTCAGGCAATGTAAGCAGACTTGCATAGTATGTCACTGAACAGGAATAGAATCCTTTCCTTAACAGTCTAGAGCCTCACTTGCCTGAAATCTTACCCATCAAACCTTTACTGCTGTTTATTTAACCTTTGAATTTTGTCTCAGAGTATTCTTGCCTTTTCTCAAGGGCCAAAGAGCACTTTCTGACAGGCGTACCCGACACCAAAAACACTTGAAATGGTGTTAGCGTGAGGGTTTCTGTACGCATTAATGCACTTCACACTCTTACGCTTTGTTTGGTTTGTAGAGCTCGGGTAAAAACAAGGCTCAGTTTGGGGCTGGAAGAAAGACCAGCCTTCTGGGTGTTAGCTGGGCTCTCTCTAGTTGCACACACTCCCTGCAGCCAGACAAGGATTTAAGAGCCATTCAAGAGTTATGTAATTAGCACAACTCAAATTAAAGGCCATTTTGAAAGTGGTGGACTGAAAGGCAAATTAAAGGAGCTCATAAAACAGAAGGGAAATGCTTAACGAACCTGACTCTAGCATCTAAAGGCACGCCTAAAAAAAGGGTTGTTTACAGGGCTGTGAAATCCATTTAAGACACCGTTGTTTCGAAGTCAGACAATGCTATGTAATTGTTCTGCGGCTCAGACAGTGGTTGAGATGCAGGATGTATAACCAGCCTGTTGTTGGTTCACAACCCAGAGGAGTACTTTTTTTTGGGCACCAGACCACGGATAAAACAGCTGAATTTGTGCAGTATGCAGTCACATTGAATATCTACAAAGGTTCAATACTGTTGAATGTTTGTATCTGGCTATATAAGACCATCTGGAAAAACATTGTCAGGGTATTGTAAAATACAGTGAATGGGCTCCTAAATGCAGAAATGTATCAATACTTTTTAACTGCATTTATATAAATTAACTATTTAGAAAATAAATTCAAGGATATGAAATCTTAGGTAAGTATGACAACTATATGTGCAGAAATTGTCGTTACAGAAATTAGTTTCACATACTGCTGAGAGTGAGCTAATTTTGGAGGACATATGGAAACATTATTACATTGTTATTGCTATAAGGCATTTTGGCATTGTGTTTTTTCAGCGTCATGAATGGAATGTCTTTGATCAAAGTGCTGTGGCAGCTCGCGGTCACGGACCCCAGCGCCCACACAGAGCTCCGTGAGCTTGGCCTTCTCCTACTCCTTCCTCCGGATGTGAGGGGATTTCCACAGAGCAATGTGAGAAGGGACACAGCTGAGGACCTGGGGCTCACATCAAAGCGCCAGGGCTTAGGAGTGGCTGATCCCCGCGGCCGGCAGCCGTCCCCTAGACCAGACGTTACTGTGTTCACATTCCCATGGGCTCAGGATGCTGAATCACTGTCCTGGCAGAGGTTAGCCACACGTCCAACACCATTGTTGGACACACTTATTCTACTCTTTTGGATTGAACGGACATAAACTGTATTTTGAGTTTATGTAGGCTGTAACCACTTATTACAGTTTTTAATGTAATAGATTCAGCAGATACTATTGCTGTTGTGGATTTGTGTGCTGGTTAGAATAATCATTTTTCACAAATGATTGAAACAAAGCAGAGAAGTGATTATGCTCAGAGTCAGGACACAAAAGATAATTCAGGGAGCACTGCGGTGTGACCATTGATGCGATCTGTTTTTCGGATAAGAAAAGCGGTCTTGTACCATTTAAAATTAATGATTAAATAACATGTGCAGTAACCTTCAGGCATATTTGAAATTAATTCACCAATCCACTAATCCATTTCAGACTGATCCTAAATTGATATCTTAACACGAGCAAACACACAGGCATGTCAAATTGCTACTGCATCTATGCCAAGTGCAACCTGATCTTGAAATATAAGGAATTTGTACCATGCTGAATGAGACACGGGCAGCCTGTGTTTACTGCACCATATGTTGCAGTCTTAATCTCAGACCTGTAAGTACTGTATAGGGGATTGTCTGAGTAATAAGCATTTGTGTATAAAAACTCACAGCTGTTGCTGACAAACAGTTAAAAATCCATTCCGTGTAGCCCCAAATTGAGTGTATGAAAGGTGAATGATGTAAAAGCTGGAACGGTTTACATCTGAATCGTGAGGCTGGACGCAACGAGTGCCTTTGTGGACACCTCGTATCCCGCTGTCAGGGTGAAGGCTGCCCCAAATCAGTTTCCTGTCTTTCAATTAGACGACACAAGACAAGAACAGTTTCTGTTAAAATACAAGCGAGTAAATGGCTGTTGTGGAGCTTTTGCTCTTTAAAAAAGGCCCTTTCTGAAGTAAGTTGCATGACCTTGTTTCCTCCGTATGAAAATGGAGAACAGAAGAGAGAGGGGAGAGAGAGGGGCGGTAGAAGGGGGAGGGGTGGGGTAACTTCAAAAACCAACATCAAAAGGAATAAATAATTGTTTCTGCTGGTTTTGTTGTTGTGATATGGATCGGCGGAGCAGCGAGTGGCGAGCAGGAAGCTTTGATTTGCAGCAGCCTTCCTGGAGAGGAGCTCTTCTGTTTGAGGCCGAGCTGAGCTGCCGGTTCCGAGAAAAAAAAAAGGATCCCTTGATTAAATTCCTATTTGTTTTAATCTTCCTTTCGCCTCAGGGGATGCCAGGAGAGAGGGAGCCAGCCCGCTGGGAAGGGAGGCGTGCCTCCCCTCACGAGAACCGGGATGCACCACTTCCAATTTGGGCAAGGTTTCGGGAGGTCAGCTGGGGGGTCATGGCAAGGCACAACACTTGAACTTGATTGTATTGACAGTGGCTTTTCAGTGCCTTCTCACTGGGCAGGGTTTGATTACTTCTGTTCAGCTGTTGGTCACACATAAAGCTATGACCAGGATGCCCAAATTGTGTTACATATCATTGTGTTTTTTACCATCATGTCCACCAAAAATACATATTGCATGCCAGAATTCTAAAGCAAGAGGAATCAAGCACACTGGTGGCAATAAATGAGCATTCAAGGATGGAACTCATAATAGATATGACCAGTTACATGACCATTTGCACTGCGAAAACTATTGACTGGACCAATGGTAGTGAGATGATCAAGGACCGGGTCAATGACAGTAAATAATTAGTTTGAAATCTGTGAAATTGCACTTAACTCATAGTGAAACATAATGTCCTGGTGTACCTGCTTGTCATAACAGATGGCACTGTCCTAACAAAATCAGCATCACAGGCTTTGGACGTGAACAAGGGAGATACGGTGGAAACATTGCTGAATCATAACATCAGCCTCTCACAGCATAACTTCCATCAGCAACATTCTTAAAGCACAGTGTGATGTATGTTTGAAACTCACTCAAAACTATGAAATATGGTGTATTAAGCACATCGGACCGTCATCCTCTTTTAAAGTCACCGTGGGAGAGGATGACCTTGAGACCATTCTGTAGGTGTGGTGGAGCACATGTAAACTGTTTTAGCATGTGGGATTGGGCCTAGGAAAAAGACAGGAACAAGAGCTTTATTGCATGGTTTAGTAGGGTTGCAGGTCACATGGTGCGGGGAAACGGAGCAGCAGGTGGCTGGGAAGATAAAGGTGCCTGTGCTGGGGGAGGTGCGTGTGAATAACATCCTCAGCAGTAATCTGCTCAGTTTACCCTGTTGTGCATGTGCACAAATACATAACTGCACACACACACACACACACACACACACACACACACACACTCTCCTGTACGGTCTACAGTCACATCCATACACACGCGTCTGTAGCCCTCTGTATCTACTCATTCTTCGAACATGCGTTTCTGTGTGAACAACATGTAGACAGAAGCAAGAAGCTTCACGTATTGCTCTTTTACAACAGAAAATTTTACTACAAGGTAAGTAATTGTAAGTAAGAATTATTTTCTCAACTTTGTCTGTAGTTTAACAGCTTTAACATAAAGTCAGCAGTTATTTTAAGTTGCTTTTATTGAAGATTTTTACAAAACCATTTTCCTCATAAGTCAAACTGCAAATCAGAGCTTTGTGCATTCTAAATAAAATATTCAAATCTGATTTAAAGGTCCAGTATGAAAAGGCATTAAAATAAAATCTCAGCTCCACTGTGTTTTGCAAGTTTGAAAAGATCCATTGTTGAGCATGTGTGCTTAACACTTCAGGCAACAGAAGTCTACCATTAACAAAGTCACTGGTAGAATAAATAGGGGCCCGCATAACCAGAGGAGCCTCTAGCTTAACATAAAGGATGGCCCGTGTTCAGCTTCCTGGAAAGGGCCCTGCACATATGCCACATTGTGATCTTCATTTCACAAGGCAGCCAAAAGCGGCTAAGCAACAAAGGAACCAGAACGGCTCAGTGTTTGCTGAAAGACAGGTTGGTTTCAAGCTTTTAGCTGCGCTTGCTTCTGTTGACAAAAATCATTAGGGGAAATTTATTCACTCTCTGACAGTAAATAAAATGTGTGTCTGTCCAGTATCTGACTGCCTGTAAGAGATGGAGTTCATTAGGAGCCGCCTTCAAAAGCTCACCATGGGTTACGCTGTAAATAATGAATTAAATGCTCCCATTTGCAGCTCCCTGCGTGGTGATGAGGCATTGTTTGCAGATATGGAGACAGATGTATATTTTAACACCCATTTCCCTGATAAAGTGCCTAATGACTCAGGGAGGGAGAAAGGAGATATAAGGGAAGCAGTTCCTTGAAGCTGTTAAGGGTGCTGGGACCCCCCCTTCTCTTCCTCCCACTTCTGAACAGACTGTGGAGGTCTCTCAGAGAGGGGCTCAGTACCAGAAAGGAGTACAAAGACAGAATGGGGGAGCACAGAGCATGAAGACAGAAATTCAGAACAGATACTATGAGTGAGGAGCAGGAAGCCATGATGGGGGGGAGGGGGTGAGCAGCAAGGGCTGATAGGAGTCCAAAAGCTGAAACAAACCGTCACATGAAGGTCAGCAGCACAGGCATCTTCCACAAGCCAAAATTTGGGATCTCGTAATGCTTGATTGTGTAATGTAAATTAACTGGCGCCAGCCACACAAAGCCAAATGTGGACTGTAGACAGTGCCCTTCATGGTAATGAGTGACATGTAGCCCTGTGCTCAATCTTCATAGCCTAAAAGGGCCATGTAAGCACAGTTCACCCCAGAGGCAAGATCTAAGAGCATGGACTGCAGGATCCAGCCTGGGCACACTGCTGTGTGAAGTGCAAATTTTATGCCTTTTTTAAATATTAACAAGGTCAAATCCCACTTTGATAACACTCTGTCAAACTCATCCCTCCCCCAATTCAAATCGTCAGCAGGCCCCTATCACTCATGTCCACTCACCATGTTACCATGAGAATTTTATATAAAAACTGAGGCTTTTCTCAGAACCACATGCTCAGTGGCCTCTAACAGACAGGACGTCCCATTGACAGGATATAGGGCTTTAACTCTGATCCTCTTTGGTTGAGTTTAGAGGGTAACACAGTTGTCGATGACAATGCTAACTTGCAGGTGGTGCAGTTGTAGGTGTTGAGGGTATTCAGGTGTGAAGTCTTGTACCATTATGTCCTGTGCTGTCCCCATCCTGGAATTACCATCATTTGATTATTCAGATGCAAAGGTGGAATTCCAAAGAAGCTTTATGTTGTTGTCTCTAGTTGGTTTTCTGTGCTTGGATACCGGTGGTTATTAGGCCTTGAGCTCATTATAAAAGGGAATCTCAGCAGGAAGTTGGTGTTTCAGCTCCATCCATGAACAACTAACTTAAACATGGTTGATGGCTCTGGCTTCAGCTGGGGCTTTCACAATAGCTATTGCTTGGTTAGATTTAAAGAGATCAATTCAAAAAGCAGTCTGACTTTAACACAGGTCACTTCTTATCGCCAAATCCTTTTACTTTGACAGGAAGCACAGGATGTGGAGTGGGGTTAATCCATATTAAGGAGTCAGATGAATATAGGTGAGAATCTGACCGAAGGGTCCATAATCTGATTGGTGATTCTACATCCGAGCAGAGTAACATTGCTAAACATCACTGAGAATCTCTTATTTTAATAAAAATTCAAATATACGTGTGTCATACTGACATGTTTTAAAACAAAGTAAAACTATTAGACGATACTGCTGAATGGAATAATTGCACTGAGCATGATTTTGAAAAAGATTGCTTTGTTTTGGGATTTCCTGTTTTTTTATCTTCTCAAGTTCTCAATACAGCGTCAATTTGATGGGGCTTCTCTAGGATAATCACTTTATTATTGTTAAATGATTTCAGCTTTCCTTGAATCGTTGGACTGTAGAAGAAGCATTTCAATCAAAAACCTGAAAGTTTCAGTTTTTTTGTGCTTTATGCCTCTCTACCTTTTTGCTGTGTTTGAGGATGTTTTTGTAGTTGTAGCAGAGTAACCCTGTAAGAACAAGAGTTTGATTAGTTCACAGGGTGGGGCAGTTGGGTTTTTAGCTGAGTGAGCTAATCCTCTTGTGTTGTAACCCTATGCAGGCAGTGGCTGTATGGGTTCAAGCCCTGGCAGAGTTATCTCTATTGGCACTGTTCAACTTGGATAAATACCATTACAGTGTAAATGTAGAGGGTTGGATGTAGAGTAAGTTCAATAGGGTTTAAACTTCGGGTTGTCAGAATGAGACTTAGATCACTTCTCAGATCAGAGCACTCATGTCTTTAGCTCAGCTATGTGAGTTTGAACCCTGGCAGAGCTAAGGCTGTTACATAACTGTACTGTTAGTCTTGACTATGAAGTTTGGCACCTAGACAAAGGTTTCTAATTTGGCCTGATATGGCTGCTACACTTAACAGACGTTAGATGGATCACTGGCATTCTTCGCAAGCTTTCAGATAGCTTGATATAGTAATTTTTTCCTCCTTTCCACTGAACCATAAAGGCTGGTTTTGTAAAACTGGTGCTTCAAAGTGGCATCGCCACCCAGTTTGCATTGGGCCTGCTGCTCAGTTTGAAGTGTTCTCACATGTAACCTTTGTCTCCATTGTACAATGCAGCTCTCATTGGTTACTGATTAAGAAGATAAGGCTCACACTGAAGTTCTTTATGGTTTTCTGATCCTCCAACTGTTTCCTTCACTTGATTTAAAAGCTCTTTTGTTTTCATGGGTGAGTCTTTGTGTTTAAAAAAACATTGCCTGATCAGGGACTGTCAGAGGCAGCTGTTTTTGTTTATGAAATCATGATGAATGCAGGGAAACAGCAATGTACTGAGCTAATCACCCACACAACTGGGAAACGCCACCATGACCTCTCATAAATTGGGACTTTAGAGATCTTACTTGAAAGGTAGGGGCTTTAAATAATAGTTGTAATAATATGTTTTTAAATGTGATGTTATTGAACATCCTTATATGATAAACCGCTCTTAATGTCATCAGGATAAATGCAACTGCATATTAGCACATCAGCCACAATTTAAAATGCAGTGAACCAACCTTTTCCTGGATCACTTTCAAAGCTGCCTCTAGCTTTCATACCATCATCACAGCAATTATTGTAACAATGAGAATCAGGATATCCAATTAGGTCAGCAGCACCGACAACATTTTTTCAAAGTCTCTAATTATCAGAACTTTGATCCTGGCTAGTGTAGAGAACAGCTTCAATCTTGCCAAATCCACTGGATTCAGAGTAGGTAGAGGTAGGTAATGTAATGCTAATCTCTGAAACTGCATGCTAAATTCCTTTTAAATGCTGATAGGTTAAGGACAGGTTTATTTATATTTATTTATAAATTAACCAGATTATTGTTTTGAGTGCTAGAAAGTTGCTTGGTAGTCTTCAGAAGTATAAACAAAAAAGTTTAACCAGCCATTTTCACAGGGAGGGGAGTCTTCGTTTCTTACTGATATAGCACATTAAAGTGTGTGGACATCAAAGTACTGCTGGAACACAGCGCTTAGATGTATCTCCCATCTAGATTTATTTCTCTCTGAAGTAATTAGAGTTTAATCTAAGAGACTGACTAAAAAATTCAAATTAATTTACTGCAGAACGTCACATAAACGGACAGTGATGTAGGGTTTGGTTTGGAAAGATCCTTAACGGTGTCAGACAGATGAAGAGGATGAAGAGCATGAACTCCACGGTCACTTCTGACACAGCAGCTTTTTAGATAAAAGACAGACAGCATGTGTTCTTTATCTGAGATGCCCTGTTGACAGAAAAGCACTTTCCAGTCATTAGTTCTTTCCAAGGACACTTAAAATATTACTGGATTGTTTTCAAGCTATAAATGATGTCTTCTGTCTTGGACGATGCTAATTCTGGATTTCCTTTCTAGTGTATCCCAGAAATTTCCATCATACTTTTATATATATTTTAAAATATTGCTTGGGATGATTTTAGATAACAGGATAGCTGTTAATAATTCTTTTATGGAAACGCATTACATGGTATCATTTATACTGCAAATGTGAAAAACACTGACTTTTTAATTGTGCATGGGATAATATAGTACTTTATTAATCCTAGGGCAAAATTATTTCTCTGCATTTAGACCATCCCCCTGGGGGGAAGCAGTGGGGAGCCACATGTGGTGCCTGGGGAGCTAGAGCTGAGCATCTTGCTGAAGGAGACACCTGGCTGCACTGCGACTTGAGCTAGGAGACTTCTGCATCCCAGCCTGATGTTCTATCCATTGAGCCACCAGGTGGCTAAAATATAAATATATATGAAGTCATTACCAGTTTGTAGTATGTTGGTTCTGCTTTTGTATTAAATGTTGAACTGGTGCATGGTCTGCTGAGAAGTGAATTGTGTTTTCTATAATATCAGATCAAATGTGCCTTTGATTAATCCACTGCTTCTAATTCTCAGCGATAAGGAAGTGTAACTTCACTTTCTCAGTCAAACCAGTTGTCAAGAAGGGGCAGCACACATGTAATGAGGTATTTTACCTTCTTTTGAAGTCAAACCAGCTGAAATTTCTAATTTAATGGATGGTCTTCTCTTAGTCTAATGTTCCCATATGAAGAGAGTGGAGAGAAAGACCAGACGGTTGAATGCAAGGGCGGCTGTCCCAATCCCACTGCTCAGATCTGCAGATGCGTATCAGCGTTTGTGCCCGTGCTCTCCGTGGATGAGTGGAGTCTTTAATTGGGCCAAGTGTGGGTCTGCTGCTGCTCCTTCTTCCTCCAGAACACATGCCATTTGTGTTGCTAATGCTTTTATCTGCTATTCCCTTTGTGTTGCTGTTGCGTGACTGGATTGGCACTTGGATTAGACACAAAGACTGCACATGCTTTACAAAGCTTCTTTTTAAAAAAATATATTTTTTGCCCATATCTGTTTGGAATGCTCGCATCACTCCCCAGGCAAACAAAACAACAGACAGAGCCTTTTTGGAGGAGCTGGACAAGGCTAACTTGTGTAAGGGCTGTGTTAGGGAACTGAAAAGCGGTACTCGAATATGCATGCGCTACAATGGTGTTTTACACTTCTGAGGCTGGGGAAGCTGTGTCTAAATTATGTGGCCTTTTTATCTGTCCTTTTGATGCTGTTTAAAAGGAGAAGGCCCCTATTGTCCTTCATGGCCTAAAGGAATGGTGTAGGCTACACAGAGATTCAGAGGTTCGGGCCTCGTTAAATGTCACCCACATAGTTGTTATCACATATTAAAATGCCACCCTGTGTCTGTCTGTCTTCTCAGGGGGACAGAAGGTTGTTGGGTATAAACTGCATCTTTGGGAAAGTAGACAAAGTGGTTTGTTGGGGTTCCCCATTTGTCTGAATTTTTTTTTTTTTTTTTTGTATAGAAAAATGCCACAACGAAATAAAAGGAAGAAATATGGACTGACCCATAAGTTCAGCAGGGTTAATGGTAATATGTACTGTACTGAAAGTGAGGCTGTTAGTTCTTCTTTGGCAATGTTAGTGAAAGCATATGTAAACAATACTGCAACACCATATTCATGAAAAAACTGTGTGCTCATCAGATGTGTTTGTATGCTATTAATTTTCACAGAGCAGAGTTAAATGAAGGCTTGTTACAATTCTGATGCGTCTGATGTGGTAAATATCTTTCTGGTTTCATCATATCCTCTTCTGCCTCTGTCTTCCTGTTCCTTCATCCTTGTGCTATTGGATCATCACGTTCCGTGAGACCTGATGAAAGGAGGCGATGAACACTAGTGTGCACTTTTTTACTAGCTGGAAAACAATGACTGAGTTCCTGGATGTAGAAATGTGCCACACGGTGACAACGTTACATAGAAACTTGGTGGTATACTGATATCTGCTGTACATCTAAGGCCTCACTGTGTGCTGGATACCAGCTAACATCTGATATTACATTAGTGTTACGTTTTATCATCTTATGCACTGACTGTCTGATGCACTTTTATCCATCTGCCTGTGATGTGATGCATTTCTGTTGTCCATGTCTTGTAGCATTAGAAAGCTAGAGGTGGTTCTCCTACCATACAAGGGTTTGGAGAGATCGCTGGAGTATCGTGCCGCAGAAGCAAGTTAAAGCCTATTTACTGTTTCTTTTCTGTTGGCGTGCCAGGTTATGACATGGAGTGGAGATGATTCCCTGCTTTAGGTCACATGATACCTTTAACTGTGTCTCTCGTTTGCTGTTTTCATTCGTAGATATTTCTTGGTGACAGTTTTGACTGTATGCAGCTCCAGGAGTTAGAGAAGTCACAGGAAAAACCCTTACAGTAAGTAACTACATGGTAATATTATTGTATAGCAGTATGCTGTAGTAAAATTACAAATGTGGGTAACAAGATGAAACCTGCCAGACCTTGGCAACCATATCATTTGGATGTTCAAGTCTAAGATCTGAAGAATAACAAAGACTTTAATTCAGCAGAAAATCACAGGTACTTTCCACTCTGAGTCACTGAATGTCCAAAGAATGTAATTCTCAGGAAAGTCAACAGCAGATGGATCACATTCCAAAATGCCATTTCCATGAAAATTGCATAAAATGCTAAAAATCTTCTGACACTTATTTTTTTTTTGTCCTTTTATTTTCCTTATTTGAGTATTTTGTCTTGTTTTCAACAATGACTTCAATACAGCACCAGGAGGTTCACTGGGCATACCAGCCCGCCTGGCTGTTTTCCATTGCCTAAATATGTCCATATGTGAGCTGCATGCGCAGCTATGCGGAGGACAGGCAAGGGCCCGGATTTCAGCACTCGCTGCCCTAAGGGAAGGAGTCTGCTGGTTAGACTCATCGTACAGCATGTATCATGTGCTGTGCTGTATTAGTGAAAACACAACCAGTCCCAGACCCTGTACAGATTAGGAATAATACCACTTTATTTTAGTTGATAATGCTTTCAAGGAATTTTATGCCTGAATGGATTTTAAAACTCTCTCAATTTCAATTTCTCATTACACAATTCACATTAACGTCCAAAATCTAGTTTCTAGTAGTGGGAATTTTTATTAAAAAACTAAATTGTACATGGCAGGCAGTGCAGTGATGTAGCATGGTACAACACAGGAATACCTCATGTTTGTATCAGTCCTTTAACAACAAATATGTGTTATATTGTTATTGACACCTTTTGGTTCAAAGTCAATTTATTTTAACATTTTAGCCATTTAAAAACATTGCTAGCAATACGGAAACTAGATTTGGCTTGAATAAGGCTACTATAAGAGTTACATAATAATATGGGTTAATGTAAAAATGACCAGTTATCTTAACTGCAACTGTACAAAAATGATCATCGCTGTCAGATAATCAAAAAACAGATTAACTTACTTCTGCAGTACAGACTGTTGAAATACTCAAACACAATATATAAGGATACCAAAATTATTTATCACCTATATAGATTTTTATTTACATAATTAATAAAAAAAATGTTATTGCATTGCACATGGCCTGTTCAGTTGTTCTGTAATCTTAGAAGTCGATTGAATGAGTGAAGCAGAAATTGGATCTGTTTGTATAACATGAACCTCCATCTTTCAATGGTGACATGCTGAGTATGCAGTTTGCAAAGCAACTGTGGCCACATTAGCAAGCAGCGACTTGTCTCCTCTGAAAGACGGTCTCTCTCTCTATGCTTGGCCTTGCCTTTTCAGATCTTGTCAACTGTGTGCAAAGAGAATGGATTGATACAGCTGTGTGATCAGAAAGGTCTTCTTACACACTAGAAGTGGGCCAACTTTATTAAGGTGACTTTATGCAAAATACATAAATAACCTTTTATGTTTCTGTCTGGTGCACCTAACTAAATGGAACTTTCTGAATGTGTACTTGTACCAGTAACTCTCCGAAATACAGATGGTCCACAACTTGTGTAAGACAAAATAGCATTAAGCATACTGTACATTATATTATATTATAGCAAAAGTAATATAATGAAAAAGGAATGAAGACTTGACATTTAATATATTTTTCTAGTTTATCCATCTTTTGCCTGTTAATGCAAAAAATACGTGTACTGCAGTACAGACAGCTAAATATTTCTAATGTGTATGACAGAAACTATGAGACACCTTGAGGAATAGTAATGAGGTATTTCTAAAGAAATCCCCTCATGTAATTTATTCCTCTAATCTATACCTGTTTTTGACAGCCAACATTGAGTACAATGGATGGATATGAGGTATTGGCAGAATGATTTCTACAGTCTAAGAGACTTTGAACAAGTCATCAGATGTTGAGTAGTCTGTCTGATCACAGTTTTGTTACTTTATTAGTATGCTGCCTGTCAGGTCAAAACTAAAGTTACTGACAAAGTTAGCATTTGTAAGAGCAGCTGCTTTCCTGTGTGCCCCCTGCAGGACACAAGTGGCAACACAGCTGACACAGTAATCACTGGGCCCTTTTCCACCAACATGACTCCCAGTGCAAGTGCCCAAAATACAAACTGTTCCCACATGTTTTTAACAAAACAAACAAAAAAACAGTGCCCATACTGCAAAATTGGTTCCCAAAGAGCACCAAAACTTAGCTGGTCTGGAATGAAGAGCCTGTGACATAAATTGGAGAGGGGCAGGAGAAACCACACAGACTGTCCTCCTATTGCCAAACACTGACAGTGCCATGGCCAGTCTTTTAAACATTACCATCAACATTCTAAAAAATGTCTTAAGGTTAGTTTCTTGGTTGTGTTGCCGCTACAGCAGATCAGTCACATGGCTGCCATGTAATCACTTTGAATTTGACCCTGAGCGGTGGTGGAAACATGGCCAGGTTCACAGTTCCAGCTCCATCCGAGTACAGGCTACAGCACTGGGACTGGCAGTGTCACACTGAGAGCCAGCAACACTGGGCAAGGAAACAATACCCATGACATACTGCACATTATACAAGTAATATATATGGAACCTATCCCAGACCTTTTAGGGTGCAACGCGGGGTACACACATACACACACACACCAAGCACAGTTTAGATAGTCCAGTTTGTCTAAGCAGCAAGTCTTTGGACACAAACAGGTGCACCCAGGGGGAACTGGCATGTGCAGAGACAGAACATGGAAGATTGACACATAGAGAGGCCAGTTTGAACCCCAAAGCTGAGTGAGGTGATGGTGCTACCCTCCAAGCTATTGTGCTGCACATCAAAACCTTGTTGGCACATAAAACAAAGTTAATGCCGTGTGCAAATAGTTTAACCTTCCTTTCATCAGTTGTAGCCATTGTATACTGTAACGTTTTTAATTTCAGACTGTGATGGTATATTTTTCCTTTGTCCTTTATACTGTATATGATTGCACATTTTCACATTATTGTAAACACTTCCATTGATGACAAGATCATTTCAGTGGGTACTGCACATCGTGCTGTTTCTCTGCTCGCTGTATGTCACATTACCGTGCAGCTCAGTTCAACTCGTGTGGTTTGGTTCTCCTGACCCACTTATGTCAGTGCGCCTGACAAAATGGCTGCTCTCAGTCCAGCCACAGACGGCTCCTCTCCGCCACGCTCCTTGGCTGGCCTGTCAAAATATGTTGAGACATCCCTCAGTCCTTGTGTTGTCTCTCACCTCCACCGGGGCTGAGCATCACGGCTGAGAACTTCAACACACGTCTGAGCATTTCCACCAACCCCAAACACTTGGCGCCGTGGAATATTTTCAGAAATATTTATTGCAAGCATACATGGCTTTATTTGTACATTTTAATAATTGTTTTAAAAATCAGATATTCAGAATCCATGTTGTTTAAGATAGTATTGTTTGTGGAATTGCAGATTACACTGCAAAGGGAAACATTACAAAGACATACTTTTTAGAAGACTAATTTCTTATGCATACATAGTTACTGGTAACTAAGATTAATTTTCTAATAATGTAAGATGAGCACTGTTTTGTTCTTGGAGGTGAATAAAGAAACTGACCATTATAGCCTGTGATTTGAAACTTATCTGTGAGGTAGAGTGCATGTCACGGTACTTTGATGGTGTCGTTAATGTTTGCTTCTCGGTGTTGACAAAAATGAGAGGAATGTTTCCTGTGGGTAACAATGCCAAGCATAGCAGAGCCTTCTGTGGCTTCCCAGAGAGGGTCCAGATATTTCAACACAACAGCTGGAGGTGAAAAGGGGATGAGGGGTCACAGGAAGAGCAGTGCCAGTTGTAATAGTGTTATTATTACCGATAAACAGTTGCTTTTCCCTGTTTCACAGTTGCCTTCCTTTCTGGTTTTGGGAACGGAAGGCATGTTGGACTGACTGAGCTCTGAGATACCATCACAAATGAAACAAGAGTTGTAAACACACTTTGAACAGCAGTCATGTGTTTTTCACATCTACAGAGGATCAGCTGAGTGACACGTCACACTAATTGCCTTGTTAATTAACACTGAATAATATAAAAAAAATTAGAGCACACAACCTCTGCAGCGGTGCTGTCACGATTGCTAAAGGCCTGATATTTTATCAGACTTTACAAAAGTTTCTTTTGACTGCTCTGATAATGAACCTTGGTACAACTCTACTCACCGTTTCCAAAAGGCTTTACCGTTGTTATATGTTTAAATACGTTATCTGTTTTGTTTATATATGTAAAATGTGTACAGCTAAATTTAAATGTATGCACTTAGCAAATTTTTATAAAGACTTCCATTATTGCTGCAAATACAATGATTAACATTTTTATACTTTAAAATATTTTAATGTTTTAAAATTATTATTCATGCTGTTATTTTCCTATCTGTGCAGACTTTCTGAAGTCCTTTTTAAATTATAATGAAATTTCAGAAATCTAGCAATGAATACATGCTTGTCTTTAAGAGCAATTAGTATGCAAACACAATTTATAAGAATAAGAAGCTCTTTATTGTCATTGTGTATATATGTATATGTTACACATACACAGCTTAATTTCTTCTCTGCATGTAACCCATCTCTCTGGGGGGGGGGGGGGCAGTGGGCAGCCAGCCACATGCCGCACCTGGGGAGCCAGCACTGAGTGTCTTGCTCAAGGATGCACCTGTGCTGGGATTTAAACACCTCCCAGCCTGGTGCTCTACCCATTGAGTCACTAGGCTGCTATTATATTGTATAATTTCAGAAATAATACAGAAATTATGCCTGTACTCTGAATTTATGAATTTGATTTATTAATAATTTAATAAAAATTTCTATCCAAAAAGTGCAACCATCCAAAATTAGTCTGTGGTGTTTCATGTATAAATTCTAAAAATTCACATGAATTCCACCTCAAAAGAATCTGTAATCAGTGAAAAACGAAGTTATGAAAATAAACTTCCTAAACTCAGAATGTGTAATGACTTAAATTTTTTTAATGGCACATTTTGTTTGGTTTCAGCTGGTTTGGATGAATGGATGGATGGATTCTATTTTGAAGTGAATACCAAACATCTGTCAAAAGGAAATGGTTCTACACTAAAATGCATGGTGCAAGCAGATCCATACTTTAACAAGGTAAAGATAGCTTAATCTCCTCATATAAAGGGCATATAAAGAATGCAGTGACCATATTCAGTTCACAGCCAATTGTGTTGTCTAATTAACGATATGCCAACCCACAAATGCCTCAGATTTCCACACTACGTATAATCAAGACTTTAGAGAAGTATCTGTGCTAGTCAGAGCTCAGCATTCACCTGGGTATTGTTGATCCTTAATCTGCTCAAATAAAGTTTCTGTTTTACCATAAAATCTTAGGTGTTGTGTTGTATTTTATAGGTCAGAGATATGCTGCAACAAATCATGTCCATTATTGTAGATACTTTGATCTAGAGGCGGCACGATGGTGGATAGCACTGTCGGCTTGCCCCTCCAGGCCTGAGGTTTGATTCCTGCCTTGGGTCTGTGTGCGTGGAGTTTGCATGTTCTCCCTGTGCTTGGTGGGTTTTCTCTGGGTTCTCCGGTTTCCTCCCACAGTTCAAAGACATGCAGGTTAGGTTGATTGGTGTGTCCAAATTGCCTGTACAGTGTGTGTGTGTGTGTGTGTGTGTGTGTGTGTGTGCGCCCTGCTAGTGGGTTTGTACCCTGCCCTGTGTGTTCTGGGATGGGCTCCAGGCTTCCCTGCAACCTTTGACAGGATGAAGTGGTATAGAAGATGACTGACTGACTATGTCAAAATGTGTTTGTCAACAAATGTATGTTTAAATAAACTTGCTACAACTCTGTCTTCATTGACTGCGGTTTAATTCTGTGTCTCGTCAGAGTTCCTACACACTGCACGAGAACACTACAAAGGAACTTCACTTAAAGGTAATTTATTGACTGTACACACACACACACACACACACACACACACACACACACACACACAGGTATATAGTAATTAAATATAACCTTGATAGCCACACTTGTTTTTGTGTGCCTGGTGATGTTTTGCAGCTGAAGGATGTGACTTGTATGATTTTTTGATAAATGTGACGTCCACATTTACAGGATCAAACTGAGATTGGAGAGGCACAGGCTTTGGTATGAGCTCTGCTCTCTCCATGTAATAAGCCTGCCCATGTGCTCTCTCCATGTCATGAGCCTGCCCATGTGCTCTCTCCATGTAATGAGCCTGCCCATGTGCTCTCTCCATGTAATGAGCCTGCCCATGTGCTCTCTCCATGTAATGAGCCTGCCCATGTGCTCTCTCCATGTAATGAGCCTGCCCATGTGCTCTCTCCATGTCATGAGCCTGCCCATGTGCTCTCTCCATGTAATGAGCCTGCCCATGTGCTC
>JABJVR010000016.1:302249-315803 GCA_025773905.1 Chitala chitala
TAATGAGCCTGCCCATGTGCTCTCTCCATGTAATGAGCCTGCCCATGTGCTCTCTCCATGTAATGAGCCTGCCCATGCACATCACCTTGGAACAGGGACGTACACATTGATATATTGCTCTGTACACTTTAATGAAGCTGGATGCGTTTGAGAGTTTGTGTGCATGTGCTACTCATCGTATTGACTCCGAGAGCTGCGCCCGCCTGTTGATGTTATAAGGATTACTGATTACTACTTCAATATCACTAGGGCTGCTTTCATGTGGCCTTGGGTGGTGGGAACACTTTGAAATGTGTTTTTTTGCCACTTTGCATCGTGTGCCATAGGGTTCTGACTAGTATGAACAATCTGTTGATATGTTGACAAGGATTTGATGTAAAGACTTCTATGCAAAAGATAGACAATTCAGGCATTGCTGTCATGTAACTTTGACTCTGACCCGGTGAGAGTGGCGGGGGTGGGGGGTGTCGAGGCTGTTAGCTAACTGGTGAGAAATGGGCTTTGTGTATGCTAAGATCCATCGCCCCGCCTTGGGTCTGGCAGCGCTGTTTTTGGAACTGGGAACTGTTGCTCCTTTCATCTGCGAAAGCGCTTGGCTCTCAGGGGAAAAATATGGATGGAAAAGAATGGAGAGAGAGGGGGTGAGAGTGAGAAAGGATTAACAAAGGGGGCTGTGGACGACAGAATTCCTGCCCACTTTCTGTCCAGGACACATTTCCACTGCCTGTGTCCTCTCACCCTCGGTTTGATTCATGACAAATTCACTAGAATGCCTCAGCACAGCTTCATTTATGCCAACAATGTATGCCAACAGGCTTCAGAGTATTTAAAACTTGGAAGACGTTCAAAGGAAAGTATAATTCCTCTGAAATAGGTCTTTTGAAGGCTTTATATTGTTCTTTCTCTCCAGCTAATCTTGGAGCCCCACAGCACGCCAAAGCAATTTCTCTAATGCCAATTAAGCTCAGCATTTGCATAAAACAACTTTTAAAGTAGTTTTTTTATTATTAGAAATTATATTGACTAACAATATTAAAAAAAACTTGCAAATAAAAATAACCTGTATGCGCACACACACACGCACTCACATGCAAACCCACACATAATTTGTATTTTCTTTAATTTGCATCTTAAACTGTTTTAATATTTTCACTTGTTTGATTTCTATTAATCCACAAACTAGGACAAAAACTATAAATAATACCACAACAGATAAAATACAAGCTATCTCTTCCCTGTGGAGAGACATGAGCACTCTTCTTTTTGTTTAACAAAGATTTTATTAATACGGAACATACTGGCAACCTTGTTCAGTTCTCCCCAGAAATGTTGTAATTGCTGCACTGTTTTCTTAGGAATTAATTAATAACAATTAGAGCAGCACTCCAAAGTGCAGTGAAATTATGCCAAATGGTTTCATTACCCGCAAATATGACCCCCAGGAGAAAGTGAAATTCTTTGCAAATTTCTTGCATGTTTGTGTGGAAGTTAAAAGCAGTGGCTTCCTCCATGGTGGAGCTGGGAACATTCCTCTGGCCAGAGCGGGCTCTTTCAGAGCGCAGCCTGCTGTGGGAAGCACACAGACCATCTTCTCAAGTCCAGCTCGGCATCTTTCTGCTGCCTGTCAGTTTGTCTGAATTGCTGTACAACAGTTGCTGGAATCAATCTATTAACTGGAGTTAACATTGCTATTAACATTACTATTGTTTCTAAACAATCAAAATGATCGATGATACATTTATAATGAATTTATTTTTTAAAATATGTCTCAGCATACACACTGGTATTCTTTAATTCATGCGGAAGAACAGAAATGTAATGTATTAAAACTTTGGTTGGCTACCTAAGTTTCCCCTGGATAGGCAGGTGAACTGAAAAGAGGGGGAAAAAAAGACTGACAACCTTACATTTATAATACTACAGTTTTTACTGTTATCAAAATCAACTGTGGTAATAAGAGTACAAGACAAGTGGTGTGTTTGCGCGTGTGCGTGTGTGTGCATGTGCGCACACGAGATGAAGTGTAGTGGAGTGGTGTGGCCGGTCAGAGGGACGCCGGGACGCCTCTGTCCTCCCCAGCTTCTCACAACCCAGTGGGCCGCCATCCAGGGTGCTGGATGAGGAGAGGTGAAGGGGAGAAGCACCTCGCATTCTCTCATTCTCTCTGCAAAAAGAAAAAAAAATGGGGACGAATATTATAAAGGACACACCCCATCATTAGGAAGCACAGAGAGCTTGCCTGTTTTGAAGCTAAAGAACACAAGAGAGCGGTCCATTAGCAGACAGACAGTCGCTCAGATTTAGCGTTTCCTGCGCACGTCTGGCAGTAGCATGGCGTCTTGGAGGAGCGCATCTTACGTGTAAAATCTTAGCGTTCTTTTTGGTGGTGACAAAATCAGGTTGAATTTGCCATAGAGGATCCGTGAAAGGGGGCTTTATATCAAAGTACCTTGACATTCTGGGAACAGACATATTTTGAGGTGTAACAAATGTGCAAGGGTAATCTGAGGGGTAGGTTAGCATGCTGCAGCACAGATCCTTTGCAAAGACACTAAATCAAAGCAGTTTCTGGCTGTGTTCCCTATTCAGCTGCCTTGCTATAAACTCGGTCATTCAGAGGAAAATGTCTGTTGCATCACTTTTGGTGTGTTCATGTAAAGATTTTATTTTAAATGTGTTTTGAGTTTAATTTGGGTTTTACTGGAATGGCCGTTTAATTCAGTGTCTTGACAACTGTATTCTGAGTGGTGTTGAACATCTGAGAACACAGTTGAGCTAAATGCTGATGTTGAGATAACAGTCAGAAAATAGACAAGCCTATAATATGCTATTACAATTATGTCAAACAGTATTTGGTAGCAGACTATATTAAGGCTCATTTTCATTGTAGCAGGTGGCAGGCCTATAATTGTAAAACGATCAGCTGTGATTCAGTTAGTCCATGTAAAGTCGGTGTGACAAATTAAAGCAGTTACTATGTGACTAAACCCTGAATCACCTTTCATGATTAGATCATACAAGAGGTATGATTGTTGGCTATGTTATAAATAGCTCTGAAGAGCCATGACCAATGCCTCTCTGTGTTTAATGATAAAGTGCTTTCTGGTATTTCTGGGGGTCTCCTGGATTTTGGAGCCAAAGTGACTGTCCACGTGGGCTTTTTTGTTCATTTCCAGTGTTAGGGACAGAACCAGGGAGAAAACAACAGCTGGCTGGGACACTTGGGACACAGGACGTCCAGAAGCTCAGTAGATATTTTAGGCCTCACTAGGAACTTGCCTGTGTTGTCCTCTATCCTCATGCTGTGTCTGTTGCAGAAGAGTGGACACGGAGAGCCCAGCCTGGCATCACTGGGGAACCTGAGAGGAGCCTCAATGCCTGCCCACACTTGGGGAGTTGCCCACTTTTCAGGGTGAGGGACAGGAAGTGGCGTAAAGCAAAGACAAGCAGCCCTGTGAGAAAACAAACCAGAGCAGAGTTTTCTGTGGACTCAACTGTGAGCCTGTCACAGTCCCTACATGGATGTGTCACCGGAGAATTGGCCTTTAGAAGTTTTACCAGAAACATTTCTGTTTTGCACAGTGTGAGGGGAATGGACAGTCACAGACTTCCCTTTGGCTTGTCCTGTTGTCTAACTATTGCTCTGTTCTTAAAAATGGGAAACTACACACACACACACACACACACACACACACACACACACACACACACACGCGCGCGCGCTATATGTTACTGAGAGCCACACATACTTGTTTAACTCGTTTAACCAAAGCTGTAATTACAGAGACGTTAGGGAACGCAGTAGAAGCATATTCTGAATGCTGCATTAAACTGCATTACTATGACGTCAAGATTCCTAATCTTTATTGTGTTTATTCATGCTGTATAAAATAAAGAACAGGTTACAATCTCATTTTAGCTGAGAGCAGCCCGTGAGGTGACCCGAGAGTTCTGCAGTTCTTTGTATGTGTACACATACAGTGTTGTAAGGAACTTGTGTGACTGTTACACTCACTAATAGTTTTCAGAGCTTCTACCAATTCTACAAAAAAAATTCATGCATTTTTGTGTTATAAAAATGAAACGTTGGGTATTAATGATGTCAAAGCTAGTGTTTAACCAAATGGCAAAGTGCAGTGGCCCATCAAAGTGTGTGTAATACAAACAGTATATCATTTGGGGTTCTATGCACTGAAAGGAGAAAATACCGAAAATGGAAAAGTCAGCTAGAAAACTATACAATTATGTACTTTGAATAGTACAATGAATCCAGCCAGCCCTTCAATATGTGTCAGTGGAGTACATCTTGTTTTAAAATTTTTTTTTGTTTGTTTTTTTTTTGTCACTCCATAAATTTTAAAGCCTGCCTGCCTCCAGTGAGTTTGGGCAGCCTGTAAGTTTGGAGGAGATGTATTTCAGCTGAGGCATCATAGTTCACTCTGTAATCTGAAGTATGTGGTCATTCGCACTTGGTTTTCTTCACAGGCTGTTTGTCATTCATTTCTCACAAAGGTGACCGAGTCTGAGAAGGAGCGGTGAGCACAGGTGGGCAGGCTGCACCTTGGCTTGTGAGGTCTACACACGGGGTGACTGGTCAGTGTGTGCAGGTGTGTGCCACCGCACACTGCTGTATGTCTGGCAGCTTTGGTTGGTGTGTGAGATGGTGTTGATCCTGAGTGTGCAGCAGAGTGAATCGGCAGGTGTGATGGGTGGCTTAATGAGACTTGATGGCATGCTAATACTGAAGAGTGTAATTGACCAGATGCCTGTCTTGCACACGGAGGTACTTAGCATTCTCTGTTTTGCAATTGACAGAACAGGTTGTCGGGTAACTGTGCACAGGGTCATGTTAATTCACCAGATGGCTGAAGACATCCAAAAGAAATGAGGTGGAAGAGACCCCTCTTTTCTTTGCCCCCACCCCCCAGCCTACTTGGGCACAAAAAATCTAGCCAACACATTGGGTATACACAGTATCAGTTGTTTGCTTTTTTAAATGCCGGGATTCTGTTACCTTCATTTAAATTTGTTTTACTTATATAATTCCAGTTTAAACAAACATATAAAACATGATTCCAGCAGGGATCTCTGTTAAACATTTGGTGGTAAAAACTACCCCAGTTTTTAGTGTGAAATTAATCTAATTTTGATTTATACCATATTCCATTTTCTTACCTGTGACAGGGAGAAGTGATTTCTGGGTAAGGCTGAAAACTGAGATGATGCTGCAGTGGTCTCTCTCTGTCTCCTGTGCTATCCCGTCAATGTTGTTCTCAGTCTGTATGATCTGGCAGGTACCACTTTGAAAGACATGGCTTGACGGTTCAGCTTTGAGGCAGTCCTGAGAGGGACTGTCACCTGAGTTGAAACATCATTACTGATGTACACAGGACTGTTCTTCTCTTGCCAAAAACCTCTTCCGTTCTCTAACTTCACCGGCTTGGATGTAGGTTTGAGCAGCATGTTGTGGAGAATCACTTCATTCACTGTTAATGAGCTGCACCACTGCTCCCTAAGATTTTTACCCATGAATCTTTGGCCAGTTAGAAAGCCTTGCTGTTCACTTGATATTTTTGGACTTTCAGGTTGCTAATGTGCTCAGGGTGCTAATATGCTCAGGATGCTGATGTGTTTAGGATGCTTACATGTTCAGGATTCTGTTGTAGCACTATCTCTTGTCTCCCTTTTCTGTGGTCCCGTAATGGCAGTACAATGGAATAGTCTTCTCTCCAAAGAAAGGTCCAGGACTGCTGCCCTTTTGTTTGTGCAAATACATTTTGAAGGAACTGACCATCCTCTGAGGGAAAGTGGCCCAATCAGTTATCTTTGCAGAACTGGAAAATGGTACAGAGCACTGGTTACTGCATGAAGGACGAAAATCCATTCCCAACAGTTAATTCCCCAGATGTGTAGATAGCACAGTAAATCTTTCCAACACACATATGATAGGCAGAAATTTCACATATTTTGCTCAGTTTTTCCTTTCCTTATTTAAAAGAAGACTGCTTATATTTCGTAAGCTTGCTACAGTACCGTTTAAGAAGTAATTGAGCTCTGATGTTACGAGAAGGCCTTAGCTTGTAGGGTGGACTGTGAAGCTGGCATCTGGAATCCCTCAGGCTCATGCTAAACAGTCAGAATCAGAAGAGAGCCAAGTGGAAAAAGAACTAAATGACTTTAAAAGCCTGCTTCATTACTCAGAGCTGCCTTGCACACTATGTGATGTCCTTCTTAGGCAGACTGTCTGTTGGGACCTAACTTTATCTCTATTATTTCTGTGCTTTTATGTTAGTATACCTTCAAGAGCTGAAGTCTGCATTTCCTTGCAGTTTTGGAAGGTTGAATGTACAAGTTGATGTTTGGCACATTGGAGTTGTGGAGTTTGGACATGCATCTGAACCAAAAAACTTTCACCACCTTGGAACCTTAACAGACACGAGAACCACATGCTTGGAGATGGTGGGAGGAGAAATCTGGAAAAGGTTCTTTACTGTTACTATGTTTCGGTTGCCAGGTTAATGATGCTTCACATAAGGAATGGCTTGTACATGCTTGCAGTAAAGATACTTTCATGTCATTAAGTTCTGATGACGTTTACATAATTGCACTGTGTATTTTAATGTTAACTAGCATCTATCTCCAAAGCCATACTGTATTCACCCAATTTATTTAGTTATTAACAGAAACACTGCAAATGACTTACAAATGATGAGTTAATGCTGTTAAATACAAACACATATTAGACATTCACAAAGAACAGTGAATTTTTAATAATGAAAATTAAACACCTAAGATTTAAATTAGAACCGTTACAGTTATTGTTGGGTGAGGCATTAGGGGGTTGTGATGGTGAAAATATCTTTTTCGAGCAGCACAACATTTGGTTTATTAGCTTTTCGCTTTTTGCTTGAAGTCAGTTTGGTGAAGAGCATTTTTTTGTTGTTTGTTGTATGATTTCAAAGTTACAGATCCAAAGGAGGGGAAAGCTGCAGCTGGCCTTTTGCACTCTAAGCAGTGAATGGCCCTGACATCTTGGCCTCTAGGCGTGGGAGCTTAACTAAATAAACGGCAGCCATGATGTGCCCCACCCCCTGCTGTTGTTGTGGGAGGAGCTTGCCTGGTCACTCACAGGTCACCAGGCAACCCAGCAGCCCCATATTCATGGGACCCTCTCCACTCTCTTCATGCCCCGCTTACTTATGAGTTGGTGGCTGCATTCAACAGTGACCTTTTTTTTTCTTTTCATGGTTTGTCTTTCTCTCCCAGGGATGAAATGGGTTGTTTATTACCTCATCACTGTGGCACTAGCCATTAAACGGCATCTGTGATGCGTGCTGTAAAGTGTCAGAGAGAGGTAGTTTGGTGTGGGGGTTTTGAAAGGCTTGCCGAGCTGGGACTAAATTGCTGCATCGGGGGGTTGTGGGGTCTCATAGTGCATGTGGAAGGCCTGAATTTCCTCTGATGGTGCAAGAGGGTTTACAATGTGCCTCTAGAGACCAACTTCTTTACTTTGAAGTTGTTGTCCTAGTGCCTTCTTCCATTTCAGGACAGGATGACACGCTTTTCTTTTTCACTGTTCTGTCCCTGCGTCCTGCCCATTTGTCTCATATGAGGTGTCCTCTCTCACTCTATCAAACTTCGCTTACTACAATCTTTGACCTCCATAGTGAGCTTTTCTCTCCCCAGCTTCTCCCTCCCCAGCTTCGTCCTTTCCACTGACTCCTCCTCTTCTATTTTCCCATCCTCTTTTGTGTCCTGACTCCCTCTCTCCTCTCTCTTCCCCTCCTACTTGCCCATGACATGCCAGGTAATTAATGAGCATCATAAACCTCTCTTTCTATTAGCCACCCATTAGTAAACGTAGTAAGCCTGTCATTGTGGGCAAAAACACACAGCTCCTTTATTTGATCCCCACATCAAAGGGGGACCCCTACTGTTTTCAGTTGAATACGCTAATTGTGAGTTTATCCTGGAGACGGCCACATTCTGGGTGCTTTTAAAGAAGTAGCCAGTGCTGGTTACAGACAGCGATAGGAGCTTTGAAAGCAGAAAGATCTGCTTAGTTCCTGTGTTTGGAAAACATTCTCTTGTGTTTTTAGAGAGAAAAAAGGGAATAGAGTATTTTTACACTGTGCAGCACATTGTTTCGTCTGATTTTACTGTGTGGGATAAAGTTAGTCACCTAGCTGGGTGAGCTCAAGGCTTTTTCAAGACTCCATCAGATAAAAAGGAATCCTAAAGTGGGACAGGGCTGTTTTCCTCCTTTACACCACAAGCCAATAAAATAAAGTACAGTATCAGCAGCTAATTAAGACAAGTCTTTAAAATAGAGCACCATCAGGTCTGCGCTTTCATTTCTAAGGTATTGCATATATTACAATTTGCATAATCATCTCATGTTTCCTGTGCTTTTGATGTCCTGCTCATTGATATGTTAAAAGAGGTGGAAACTTCATTTTAAATGTATTTTTACTGCTTTATCATCAGTATTTCTGAACTTGCATCAAATAAGGTGGATTTTTCACATTCTTAAAACTCAAGGAAGCCACAGTATGAACTGTAAGCTCCCACCTGAGTTGTCTCGTGTACTAGAGTGCTTACCTGAGATGAAGTTATGCAATTATTCCATTAAATAAATTAACATTAATTATTACTTTAGTAAGATATGATCAAACTTGACTTATGTATTCTGCTTCTAGCCTACATAAAATAATAAAATGTACACCAAACAGGATAAGGAACAAATGACTGATCATTTTAAATGATACAACTACGTTTTGTTTCTAACAACTCATTATTTTGGGGGACGTCCACAGTGTGTGTACAGTCTGTATACTGTGTGTACAGTCTGTATACCGTGTGTACAGTCTATTGCTGTATCATCAAGTTTGAACATCATCACAACTGAGCTTTTTGCAAAATGTCTCCGCCTTTTTTTTTTTTTTTTTTTGCTGTGCTTTAAGGAAGAGCTCAGTCACAAACGGATTTCACCCTCTCGTTTTCGTCAGAGTGCTTCTCTGACAGACATCTTAACGGGCTGTCATACCAAGCACATAAACCCAGCAAAAGTGCAGGATTGCTTGCAGTGACAGAGTTGGATGGCGTGATTGTTGGGTTCCACAGGGCGTGCTGATTAACACGATGTAAAGCCGAGCTGCTTCTCGTGTAGAGTGCTCACCAGGCCAGGTGCTCCAGCGTGTGCTGATCGAAGGGGGGACAGTTATGTCCTTTGAATGTCTCTTACGGTTATTGAACTACTCTTGAGAAACCAAACAGCAGTACTCAGCTTGGTGGCTCAAGCGATCATCTTTCTCATTAATGGACTATCTTGTCCATGTGAAACAGCAGGAATTTGTTATATATAGACCTTTCAGGTCGCAGTTGCGCTGCAAAATTTATTTTTATGAGTTTTTTCTTTGTATTTGCAATTTAGATCATTATAAACAATGTAACTACTAAAATTTCCTTAAACAAAAGTTTAAATGAAGAGAAACAACCCAGGTCTTTGAAGAGTCTCCCATACTATGCAAAGGCACCAGTTTTGTCAGCACATTTGTCTCAGGAGGTCTACAACTATGTAAATCTAGGCAAAGTACATTTAAATGTTACATTTTTGGCTTTTGAATTGAGTTTCCTGCACAGCCCCTTTGCTTTGAAATGTGTGCATTTTTTCTGAGTGTTCTTGTTCACCTGGAGTCATATGCAGGACGCGGCACCAGCTGTAATGCTACTGTTGTACCGATGCACTTCTGCAGGACTCTCATATCCTTTCCATTACTTTGTATGAACAACAGATTCTACGCCTAGATTTGCGGTGCGCTGTCGCGGCATGCTTTGGGGCCTGCGCTGCAGGACTGTGCCTCTTTTGCGCAGGCTTACACGCTTGACTGCAGCTGAATGCAGAGGGGGTGTCTTTCTGGCTTCAGAAGAAGCAACGCGTTCCACAGTCCAGTACCTTGGCTGTTGCGGTCAGCCCCGATTTCCATTGCAAGAGGTAGCGCCATTTACTCCACCTGAACCTTATCTGTCAGTTAACCGCCAGTCTGAGTGGTTTTTTTTTACGCCTGGTGGCTCTTTATGTGCATCAGCTCCATCGACGTTACCACAACTGTGCCTGGCAGCCTGTGATGATTGGGCACTGCCTGAATCCCAGGGGCCACTAGAAGAAGGCGAGCCTGTGGGGTGGGAAACTGGCACCTGCCAAAGAAACTGAAAGACTTCTCCAAAATCAGGAGCACTACTGGAATTTACAATACATCCTGGGGCTTTGCATGGTCCGCCAACCCGTCTGCATTGCAGATTATCTGTCTTTGTGACACTGGCACATTTCATTAGCTGAGAATAAAAAGGCAAAGGACTGTTGTGAAACTGCCTATTAAGTGCCTTTTCAGATTTTAAACAAATTAAAATGTATCCCCAAAACATAAGGTATATATTGTGTGAAATACAGGTTTTTACATTGTCAGTGCAATCTGTACATCATAAAATTTTCGTCTTTGTACACATCGTCTTAATTACCTGTCTGTTATTTTATGCAGCATGGGAAGGAAATACACAATGAAATCAAGCGGGTCATTATAGACGCCAAGAATATTTTAAATAACCTGAGTTACTGTCAGATTATAATTAGTTAGTTAGTTATACTGTCAGATGTATAATCATTTATAGGATTTACTTAAAAGACACTGTTCAGGTAATTGCCCTTATGAAATACAGATTATTAGTAGTTTTAAGGATTTATTTTTTATTTCAAATGAATGAAAGAACAAATTCTGAACACTTCGCCTTAATTTACTTTGCTTTGTTGTACAGTTCAACAAAACGAAGGACATTGTAGGCATTTTTGTAATACTCTTTTAGTGAGCTGTTTTTGTAAATCTATGTTACATAATCATAACATTGACATGCCAGCGCTATAAGCTGCTCCGAAAAAACACTCCGATACCAAAACAAAACAAAATAATGTTTCAGACATTAATCTCCAACATAATGTATTAAGGAAACTAAAAAAGTTTTTGTCGCACGTTTGTTCGCATATTAAGAAGACAAATATAATGTTAACAGTATACGAAGCGTTATCTGATTTACATTAACATAATTTAAATAACAACATTCTGTTATTCTCTGTTTTGTACAATGTTATTTATATTATTATTTATGTGGCTCGCGATCTGTCTGTTTGAGAGCGGCGCGTGCAGCCGCCTGCGTTATATTCGGAGTCTCCAAAAGAATCCCCGTTTATATAATGTGCCGCCACGGTCCAATAAAACACTGGGTTTGTCGGCAAGCGATCTAATCTCGGAGAGGTGTCAATCATGTCCCTGTGGTGGCTGAACTGTGGGATTTAGTAACCGCCTCCCACCCCATCCATGGGAGAGGAGCTGGGGGAACGGCTTGCCTTCAATCACACTTGCAGGACTTTATCGCTGTAGGATGTACGGATTCCTCTCTCATACGTGACTGCAAATGCAAGGACGTATCTGACTTCTGGATTATTAGTGTTGTCAAATGGTTCTTAATCTAAACCCAATGCATAGAAATGGGTAAACTTCATTCAAAACATGGTACGTTTCACTGTTTTTCTGTTATCCAACTACATTATTTATTCCAACGCTGGTTTATGAATGCGCTTTCTTATTTTTCTCATTTATTTTGATACTCCTCCCGAGAAGCCGCTGTGTGTAAACCGAGGGAGAGTCCTGAAGGTAAGATCAGATATGAGAAGCGAAGTTTCCTTTCTTGTTACCGTTATCCTTTGAAGTAACTTGCATTCGAAGTGCAGCAAGTATTCACCCAGCCTTGTTACCGAGCAAGGAAGTTTCGCTGCTTTTTGTAAAACACCACAATTATATTCATTAGAGAAAACAGACGCCTTTTCAAAATTATAATTGGTGATGTGTACCTTGTAGGCGACAGCTTTGTAGTTAACGCCTGTTTGGCAAGAAAAGGGATGGACGACTGGATGATTAAACAGAAGTACTACTGCGCCGGATCGCGGGTGCCGCAGCGGGACGGTCAGCCCAAAGCGACCTGCACCCTGTCCGCACGGGTGAGTACCAGCGTGGAGACTGCATCAGTCTCAATTGGTTATGTTCAGCCATGGAAATGCTAGCATCTTAGTCAGGTTTATCCTTTTTTCCGGTGGTACAAATCAGTGGTCACTTTTGCACTGAAAACACTTTGAGAAAGTAATTTTGGGGTTGGCTCCAAGGGAATCATTGCGTGACATGCTGCAGAAAGACGTTGAAACACCAAGTGCTCAGCCTTTCCCATAGATTTTCTATGAGTGTTTTTATATGTAACTGAAAATAATGATATTTACTATGATTTTGGTTTTTAAAGCAAATGTGAAAATGATCGTATTACAAATATGAGGTTATTTTTTTTTGTTTTAATAACTTGCGGCCAACTTTCTCCCTCTATACTAAACTTTGAGGCGCAGTACTTGAGATTTCCATCAGCCAGTACATGACTGACGCTTTACTTCTAACAATTTATTTTCACAAAAAATTAAGAATTTTTATATGAATATATGTAAATGTGTCGCATTCTCAATATAGACATTTAATAACGGGGTACGAAGCACGTTCCCACTTGAAGAAAATCGTGAAGTTTTGGATGTCGCGAATGGAGAGCCTTTTATGCCGGGATCGTCGAGCTCGTTCTCCTCGTGCTTGTTTTGGATTAAAGTTATGTTGTTGGAAATTCACGTTATATTTAATTCCAAATGTTAGCTAAAGCTTGTCAGCAGTTTTTCAGGGGCATGCCCGTCACAGTTTTTATTTATTTATTTATTAGTTTTTCCTTGATGTTTTATGTAACGGGCGTGATGTGATGGTTTTATGTTATTACAATACATGGTGAGTTTACGTGATGTGACTCTTGAACACACTGGTTTGCGTTTTCATGGTGTTTGTCCTCACTGAGTGAGACTACCTCCGCGACTCCACAGACTATGAAATTTAGCAGCATGATGGATTTTCCTTCATCACTCTTCGTATGATCAAAACCCATATTGACTGTGATTCCGAACAATGGGACGCTCTTAGTGTTGAGTACGTTATAGAAGCTTGTGTCTGATAGTTTTTCTCTTCGTCTCGCTGACCGTTTGTTTATTTCCTTGAACATTCTCGACACTTTATCTTCAATGGAAAAATCTCACCCACTTGATTTTGATCTTAAGGCAACTGTGAAAAACATTTTAATATGAATTATGTAACGTGAATGTGAATGGGAATATTCCACAAATATGTGTTTTGCCAAAACAAAGTTTAGAAACACCTTTAATAGCTTTAGCTTGGATATATGGCTGCATGACGTACTGCTGTGTTTTAATGAAGCATTAAGATAACCAGCGAACCTGAATAGTTCCTGGTAGACTAAAACATTCTATTCTAGTTCATTTCACAATAGAAATGTGTACATGCTTTTTACAGTAAGGATAAAAAATAATTGTGATGAATTTTTAATTCAAGATGTCTTTGAAGCAAGAACTGAATATGTTTTTGTCAAGACTTGTAAACATATTTCATATGTTTCATATATATATATTTT
>JABJVR010000016.1:319476-373549 GCA_025773905.1 Chitala chitala
TGTTAATCTATTTCATATGTTTCTTATATATATATATATATATATATATATATATATATATTAACACTAAGGAATCGTATTTTCATTAACTTTTCTAAGTGAGAATAGAGCATTGATATGAACATTTTATTTTAACCTCGTTTTGGAACCATTTTGAACTTCTACCAAACCTAGACTGTACCCGCTAAGTCTGTTTCAGTGTTCTGTTGAAGGTGCAGAGCAGTTTGAAGAACTGGTTTATAAATTTGTTAGTGAATAATTGAGCAAATAATGGCAGAACACATTTTCTTGCTGTAAACATGACTGGAGGGGGCACTAGGAGAAGGCAGGAGAGACGCTATTTGTGGCAGAGAAGCAATTTGTTTGTTAATTTTCTAGAGGTTGCGTTTTGACGTATATTTGCTGAGCATAGACCACTAGCTACACAGTCATGTATTGTACCTATTTATGTCTTGCAGTAGAACTAATAAGGAAAAGTATACACTTCATTAAACTTTGAACTCTGAATGTTACCTTTTACATTTGAAACACATCTCTGCAAAGTTGGTTGTATGTCTGGAAGATCAAAAAGGGGTGGAAAGTCATAAACTATTGTTAATATTGTTAATATTGACACTTTTCCTTTAATGTATTGTTTAGACTCAGTCCCCACCCCAACTTATCGCAACTACGCAAGTTTGTACTGTAATAAGCTTGACATTAAAAGATAAATGTACCTTTCTAATTTACAAATCTAGCCAATTGTGTTTTTTGTTTCCCATCTGGAATCATTTAACCAAAAGCATTAATAGAATATATAAACCTACAAACAATATTTGCTTATTATTTTGCAGAATCACTAGATACCCAGACATTTTTTGCTAATTTTAAAGCTTTCTTACTGACTACAAGCCCCCCATATAGTATTTGGAATTTAAATACTTTAGACAGACTTTGTGAGGGTAGGGCACATATGTCAGCCTGTTTGTTCTTGGCCAACTTCCATAAAGGAAGGACAATTATGAACATCCTGACTTAAATTGTGATGCTTGGGAGTGTGTGTGAGCTTGTCGGATGTATCTTTTCTCATGTCTTTTGCCTGGGAGAGGCCATCAGATACGCAGCAGCAGGTCTGGGAGAGGCTGTAAGAGACGCAGCAGCAGGTCTGGGAGAGGCTGTAAGATACACAGCAGCAGCAGGTCTGGGAGAGGCTGTAAGATACGCAGCAGCAGGTCTGGGAGAGGCTGTAAGATACACAGCAGCAGGTCTGGGACAGGCTGTAAGAGATGCAGCAGCAGGTCTGGGAGAGGCTGTAAGATACGCAGCAGCGGGTCTGGGAGAGGCTGTAAGATATGCAGCAGCAGCAGGTCTGGGAGAGGCTGTAAGAGACGCAGCAGCAGGTCTGGGAGAGGCTGTAAGATACGCAGCAGCCGGTCTAGGAGAGGCTGTAAGATACGCAGCAGCAGTAGGACTGGGAGAGGCTGTAAGATACGCAGCAGCAGCAGGACTGGGAGAGGCTGTAAGAGACGCAGCAGCGGGTCTGGGAGAGGCTGTAAGATATGCAGCAGTGGGTCTGGGAGAGGCTGTCAGATACGCAGCAGCAGCAGGACTGGGAGAGGCTGTAAGATATGCAGCAGCAGCAGGTCTGGGAGAGGCTGTAAGATACACAGCAGCAGCAGGTCTGGGAGAGGCTGCAAGATACGCAGCAGCAGCAGCAGGTCTGGGAGAGGCTGTAAGATACACAGCAGCGGGTCTGGGAGAGGCTGTAAGATACACAGCATCAGGTCTGGGAGAGGCTGTAAGATACACAGCAGCGGGTCTGGGAGAGGCTGTAAGAGACGCAGCAGCGGGTCTGGGAGAGGCTGTAAGATACACAGCAGCGGGTCTGGGAGAGGCTGTAAGAGACGCAGCAGCGGGTCTGGGAGAGGCTGTAAGAGACGCAGCAGCAGCAGGTCTGGGAGAGGCTGTAAGATACGCAGCAGCGAGTCTGGGAGAGGCTGTAAGATACACAGCATCGGGTCTGGGAGAGGCTGTAAGATACGCAGTAGCGGGTCTGGGAGAGGCTGTAAAGTGGGAGGGAGACTCCTGGCCACCTCTTTGCTGACTAGCAGAGAGTGGGAACAGGCTGGCTTCTCAAGGGTTGCCTGATGAGAGCTGATGAGATGTGACAGAGCCCTTGCTCTGCCATGACCATGCATGTTCAGCAAGCTGCTCACACCTGGCTCGTACTGTTTATAGTTTTTGTTAGAAGAAACCTGCTGACATGGGCTGGAAGAGCTGCTTATATGTACTGCAAGGGTGTTTACTTACTGTGCTAATTTTTGCAGACTAAGTACGTTTTTGATTGGGTAGCTGTTTATTGTAAGCACTTGTATTTACTGAGGCTGAGCTCTTCTCTGACGGTTCTACTTGGACATTGGAAATTGCCAGTTTTTAAGGGCTATGTTACTTTTCCTAAATCTTCTGAATTCAAAATGAAACCAGTAATTCTTGCATTCATAATAATCATGGTGAAATGCTGTATATGTTTGGAAGAATGAAGTGCAGAACTGTGTGGGGCATTTTCTGAGTGATGGTTACTGGGTTATGATTATGTGTTATGCTGGAATTCTTGTAATTTTTATCCAGGTTCTGTTGCTTTTCAGGGACACGTTTGTGGAACTGATGGCCCTTTCATGGTAAAAGTTTATTGCTGTTTTCTTGGTTACACACAGTTTATTATAAGTCTACAAGTGTGTTTAGCAGCGTTCACAAAGCTGGGCAGAAGACATTGCGGAGCTGAGTCGTGCGCATATGCTTAAGCAATGTGTTGATGATCAGCTGCCCAGTCAGGAGTGTTGTTATACCGGAGACTGAGAGTCTGCATATTAAACTAGGTGTGCAATCCTACCACTTGTTGTTATTCTGCTAAGCAACAAAAGTAAATAATGCTAACTGGTTTCTTCTGGGTATACTTTCTTTTCTTGTCAGATAAGGTCTGTTATTGTTTTTTTAAGGGCATTATTTGTTCAGGTCTTCTGAACTTGTGCTTTTTCAGCTAACACTTGAAAATTTATAAAAGGCTACATTTGGTTGTCAGTGGATGTGTGTTGTCCTTAGTTGGTCATTCTGTAGTTAGTCTGTTGTGTGGGCTCCCTGTAGGTGATCCTAGACTCAGTGTTCATGTCCCTCTGGCAACCCCCCCCCCAAACCCCACTGCTGCCCCCAGTCACTCACCCCTCCCCCACACCCTAGTCTCTGAACATGCGAGGAATGTTTTTGCACCCTGAGGAGGTCTCTGGTGCGGTGCCTGGCTGTCGCGCTGGCCTCACGGCCGAGCTGCACCTAGTGCGGTGGGCTGTGTGGGAGAGCTGATGGCCCACCAGGAGCTGCACTCCCAAATGCTGCACTCCACCTGTTTGCAATTCATGGCTGTCCTTTCAGCCGGAGTCAGCCAGGGCCTCTCGCCTCCTTTTCATTGTGCTCGTCCTTTTTGGCTCTCATTGTTGAGTCTGTGGCCCTCGTACCTCACAGGGTGCCTGTTCTTCTTTCGGTTAATCTTTTCTGCTTTAACGAATTTGAAACCCTGTGTTTGTTTTTTAAAGTGGGCTGTGTACACATTGGCAAAAGAATTACTGCCGAGTTGTAGGCGTGTTGGAAAGTTTAATTTGGCAAATCCCAGAACTATTTTGTATGCACCAAAACTTCTCCTTTCCATTAAAAAGTTGTCTGCAAAATATGTCCAAAGTCTACCAACGCCTACAAAATCTGGCTATGCGTGCGAAGCCTACCTGTGCCTACATATCCCTCGTTTTCAGCTCTCTGCTCTTCCCCAATCTGCTATTTGCATTTATTCTGCAGCCGCACAAGTTGTCGCTGATGAAATAAGACTATATTTGAAGTGGGTCATGCAGCTGTATGGTGTGAAATCCAATAGCTCTCCTCCCTGTACTGAGGAAGTTGGGCTGGACCCTCCACCCCCCACTGCTGGGTTGACCCTGCTGGCTTCCCAGCTCTCCAGACTCGGGGATGGAGCCAGTTGGGCTGCCCTATTAAATGCCACTGGGGGTTCGGGGGCACTAAAGCATAACTGAGCGAAAAGGGAGAGGAACACATTTAAATGATTTCCAGCGACAGTGAGTGGGTAATGGAGAGCCCGCTGTAATGTGGCCAGCTCTTCCCATGTTACTGCCGGTCAGGCGGCTAGCAGGCGTTAATGCTGTTTTATGCTGTGCTAAGATGCAGCACTGCTGTAAGAGTTTTTGGACCAGGTGCAGCCCTTGAAGGATTTCAAATGTGTCTTGATTCCTTGCATGAAAAACACAGCAGGGGAGTTCATTTTTTCCATAGCCCCACCCCCTTTTCAAACCCCTGCAAAGTACAGAATGTTTTCAATGTACCGAATGCACCTTTGATGCTGGCACATCAGCCACATTTTTAGTGTTTTTGGTGTGTTTTTGGTAAACTTCCGAGGAGCATCACCTTCATGAAACAGAATTTCCTATTATGTGTCCTCCTTCATGTTCCGTGGCATATTCTCCACTCCTGTCATGCTCCACTCCTGTCATGCTCCACTCCTTTCTCCTGTTACTCTTTGAAGAAGCAGTGACAAGTTTGTAGTTCTCTGAGAAAAATGGGTTGCCTTTGGGAAGAATATCTTCTGGTCATAGTAAATCTGTGTGTGCGTGGATGTTTTTTTTCCTTCCTTAAGAGAACAGTAGCAACTAGTTAGTGAGGTTGATGGGTGCTGCAGGTTGTGGGGGAATTCTCTGTTATGCTGGACGTCTGCCGGACGTGACTGGCTGATGTTCTTTCTTGTTGATGTAAGGGGGCCATTTCCCCTTAATACAGGGTAAGTGATGTGAATGTTGTATTTTACAACGTTGTGCTCTGAGTAGTTAAGGTGGTCATCTTGTGGTGCCTGATGGCTGGGATGGCATAGACTGGTGACTATGACTGTGTGCTGACCTGCTCTGTTTTTTGTGGCTAATATATCCATTGTCTTTCCTGTAATTTTCACCCTGTTGCAGCATATCAGCATTGCTACTGGGTATGCTCTGATGTATCTTGGAGGTTAACTGTGCTGTGTGTGTGTGTGTGTGTGTGTGTGTGTGTGTGTGTGTGTGTGTGTGTGTGTGTGTGTGTGTGTGTGTGTGTGAGAGAGAGAGCGTGAGCATATGTAAAAATAGTGATCAAGCTTGGAAGCATGTAGAGCAGCAGCGTGCTCCTCTCCTTGGCTGTGTGGATGTGCTCTGGAGATCAAAGCCTTCCTAGAGAATGTACGCAGAATCCCCAAGGATTAGCAGCTGAGATTTCTGCTTCATTTTTCAAAATGTCTGCACACTGTGCAGCAATCAATAGCAGAGAATACCCCAGAATCTCAATGTCCAGCATGTGTTTCACACCAGGCTTCTCTGCCGTCTTACTTCAGATCCTGGGTTGTTGTGGTTGTTCTTAAAATGATTCAAGAGAACGTTCAGTTTAGTACCTTAATATGGCAATTAAAGAACCATACTTGAAGTCTGACATGGAATTGATGGATGGAAGAGCCTCTCTGAAAGCTTGGTTGTTTCAGATTACTTTCATGTTAAAATGAGGTTGAACTATCAGGCTTTCTCCAGCTAGACGCAGCTATGCACTTTGGAGTGTCTGCATTTGCAGATAAACGCTTTAATGTGCCAGTAGTTTTTCTCTATCTATGGGATGCTTATTTTGATTTTATCAATATCTTGAAAGCTTCAGCACCAAAAACTTTATCTACTCTGTCATCTTGTGTTGTTTATTTTATTTTTTATTTTTTGCAAAAAAAATGTATTTTGGTCCACACACAAACTGTTTGTATCTTAGCTGTTGGAGCAGAAGCAGTGAACCCAAGTGCTAGAATTTATATCTTACTTTATGGCGATGGGCAATGAAAGCAAAGCTAGAAGGCAGGCATAGCTTATTGCCAGCTGCTGAGGGAAGCCAAGGTGTGGGACACCTGTGTTGCATGTTTCCTCACGGTTTGCGTCTGGACCTTTAAGACGCAGGTCATAATGTGTGAAAGGATGTTTGGGTCTGGGAAGTTCTAATGTGAAAGGTGACATTTTGACCTTGTGTTTAGAGTATGCAGTCTTTCTCCACATGTTCTTAATTCTGTTTTACGTCAGCTTGTGGATGTTTAACAAGTATGGGTGGGTCTCAGATTATGTCGTGGATTGATTGTGTTGTTACGTGAACTACAATAAGACAATACATTTTTCTATGTACATAGCTTCCTCTTTTATAATATATCAAATTCATTTTCAGTTATTTTAGTATAAAATTTCTTTATTATACATTCTTTTTTAATGCTTATATTTATGAATTGTAATAGAAATTGCATTCTTAATGTAATCATAATTTAAAATAAAACACTGTATAAAAAAGGATGTAATGAATACCTACAATAATTGAGGAGTCAAGCACAGAAGTGCTGTATTTAGTTAACATAATACAAACTCCACAATCAAAAAAAAAGACTGAAAGCCAGAAGTCCATAAAAGCTGTAAAGTGAAACCATGCTACAAAGAGAGGAGATAGGGCAGAGATACGCCGGGAGGACAAGGATGGGAGAAAGAAAAGTGCTGTGGCACAAACTAAATGACAGACAAAACGTTTAGTAAACTGCTCCGAATTGCTTAGAAAAGACAGTAATGTGTATGTTAATTTAGCGAGTGTGTCAGCGTTTAAATCAAACGTGTGCTTTAACTTATTGTTAAGCTCACACTGACATCTGTACCCTTACCCACAGAGTATTTGTTTTGTGAACTGCAGTTTTACAGTTTGATGCCAGGCGAAGATGAACAAGATACATGTTTAACTAACAATGTCTAATTAATGGTTCCTGTAAACTGGTCTCAATTTTGTGTACATGTGGTTATGAAGGGGATGAAAACTAATAGTGTAAGAGTAAGATTTTGCCTTCAAACCTATGCTTCTGCATACAGATCTCTTTCTGGTAGGTGATGTAAATTCAATTCAATTCAATTCAATTTATTTTATTTTTATATAGCGCCTTTCGCAAGAATGTGCCTCAAACCTTTGTCATGATGGGAGGTATAGCAATTCATTGGTTCACGGTATATAAAATGTCATTCTATGTGAACACGTAGCTAAGCATGCGTATTTAATAATAGCAATATCTCATTAACACCGTTAACCACTAAGTTTCTGAAGAGTGCTTTTTCCATGTAGGCCAAATTTTGCCCATCTAATCATGATGATGTTGGTCATTAGGGACTAGTTTAGGCTCTAAGTGGATTAATGTTTGTAGATGGTCACATATGCCAGAATGCACCAACATACCAGCCAAAACTAAATTTTCAACCCATGTTTTGTCCCTTGCCTTGTTCTTGTTGACAAAACTGTTTTTCACATGTGTAAAATATGTTCATGTGAGCTATCATGTGAGTTTCTCCTCAAGCAGTGGATCATTGGGATACCATCAGACATAGAGCTTCCTTAGTAACCATGACTACTGAAGTGATGGGGTTTGTTGAGATTCAGCTCTGCTCTTGGATAGTCCACATAATTAATGCTCTATTGTTTATGTTGTGTAAGGTAATGTCACATGTGCTACTCTGGATTACATTATTTATTTATGTGTGGTTGGCCTTGTTGTCATGCAGTGCAGATTTGAAGATATCTATTAAGGGAGTTTAATTCTTTGTGATTTTTTTTCACCTACAGCAGTCTTTAGGTTATAGTTACAGTGGCACTCTCCTGTAACCAGCCCCTACACACGTTTATTCTGTTAGCAGAGTCCATGACCTAAGGCCTGTGCATGGAGGTTAGTGAGCGCTGTTGGAAATAAATGGCGGTTTTGAAGTCCGTTAGTTTAACCATTACGGTCGGCTGAATGTGTGTGAAGCCCAGTCCGAGGGACATCAGTATGTACTGAGACATGACTTCATAGGCTCACCCTGGACGGCTGTGAAAGAGGTAAGTCTTTAACGCCTTATACAAACTTTTCTCTCTGGCTTTAGGTCACTGGTAGTACCATTTTGTGACTATTATAAGACGTTTCTGGGTTAGGAGTAGTACAAATGTGACACACACGAGTGGGTGGTAGGGTCTGAGGACATTTGAAGTGTGTGGCTTAATGGCAGGTGGTTTTTTTAAAGCAGTATGAAGACTGCAGTCATGCAGTTGACATGTGGCTTCTCAAAGGCAGAAATGCTTTTCATTTTTGTGCCATTGCAGAAAGCCATGCCTCTGTGTGTGGAGGAATTCTGCGGACTTTAGAAAAGCGGTTCAGTTGACCTTGGCCACACACACACACAAAGCAGATTGCTTTGTGGGTCAGTTTGGGTCTGCCTGGTGAACAGCTGAAGCTCTCCCAATGAAGATGCCCGCAGCAAACCCCATCTGGTTTATTTGCTCAGTTTTACAGATCTAAAATAGGGCCACAATGCCCATAAAACTGTGCTTTTAAAGTGATTTATAATTAGATAAGGTGTTACAATGTGTTTTTGAAATGGGTTCCCTTTAAAGTACTGCATGATGTTTTGATAAAAGCAGTGTTAGAGTTTAAAATTCTAGTGAAAATCCAAAGCACTTTAAAAATAAAAATGGAAGCTCAATTTTGCCAGGACTGTTCATGCTTTACCTACAGGGCTACAGGAAATGATGTTAAGGCTGATTGATGGCACTATAAATTCCTTCTTAGACCGGGTCATGGTATAGTCCTCCTTATGGCAAATGAGTGTTGAGGTAGGGAAGCGTAGGATTAAGAGAATCTGGACTATCTTTTCAAATTCAACTGTAATAACCCTCACTGAGCAAAGCAGTTCTGGATGGGCTAGAAAGTGAAATAAAGTGAAGTAAGAGGATGGGAAATATGGCCCTGAATGTTTGCAAAGAAAATGTTAACTGTTACTGCCTGTGGCTGTAGGCCCTCTAAACAGAGCCCTATGATGGGTGAGTGAACCCACATTGATCTCTCAGGGTTCGCCTCCCTTCCAAGGAAACTTACTGTAATTAGCCTTAGATGGCAGACATTGACCCCGCATTGTCATGGCCTGCGAAGGAGAATATATGCAGGCTGAAAGCCCTTTTTCAGGAATGCTTGTGTGGAAGCAGGGTGGGGAGAGATGAGGCACGTGAGGCTGTTGTTATAGCACAGCACTAAGTAAGGATTGTGTCATGCACCTCTCTGGATCGCATGGCCTCTCTTTTTTCATGCGACTCTGAGCTCTTTTTCACCCGTATTGATCTGCACTTAGAACAAGGATGCAGCCCTGTTGCTTTACACTGGCTGACCTGTGAGTTTGCTGTAACTGGCAGAATGTTGCTGTTCCTTTTTAATTATTGAAATAATGAAGAAGAAGGCCCTCCCACACCGATCCTATTGGCTGGCCTTGTCCTGGGGGGGACAGATTAATATTTTGGAGGTTAATATGTACAGTATATTTAACTGTGAATATGATGGAGTTTTATCTAAATGTTTCCTAAGGGTACATGTAGCCCAACAGATACAATTACTGCCAATTTTTTACATGACCGTGCAAAAATCTTTAATTCCTCTAGAGTAAGTTAAAGTGTAATGCAGTATGTGGAAACAACACAAGTCTGACATCGATTTAGAAACATAGTACTTTGAATGGAAGGCTCACACATTTAGAAAGAACAGCTGTAAAGTGTCAATAACGTTGTAAAGAGGTCATTATTATTTTAAGCGTTAGAAACAAATAAGGTATGGCAACAAGTAGTGTTTGTGTTGTTTTGCTGCAGCTGTGCACAGCACAGTCAGCCCTGTGTGAAGGAACTCAGAAGGACCTTTAATCTCCAGAATGATGACATTAGCACATGTGCACACATACATACACACGCACACAGACATACATGCACACACTCATGCACGCACACATGCACACAGACACACACATGCACACACACGCATGCACACATGCACACAGACACACACACGTATACACACATGCACACAGACACACACACGTACACACACATGCACACACAAATGCTTGCACCCAAACAGTCGCATGTGCTTACACTAATGCACATACATGCATGCATGTGCACGCTTGCACACACACAAACACACACACACTTTTATATTGTCACAAAAAGACAACATGAAACATGGATTTGTTATATTTCAATGCTCAAGTGGCATAGAGAATAGACAGGGTGAAAACAGTACAGCAGTGTTCACCAGAGACTTGTGTTTCACTGTCTGTTAAACCCACAGAATGGACACAATTGTCATGCCATGAGAAAACACGAATGACAATAAAGATGTGAAAATCAAGGCTATTTGGGCACGGTAATATCTTAAAGTAGATTCCCTTTGATGAGTACCAGATAGTTGGTTCTGTTTTTAACACTGCCTATTAGATGCAATTGTGGGAATCATGAGAGGGATCTTCAGGTGTGCTTTGGACAGCAAAAATATGGAGAAGAGGTCTGTACAGCCAGTCTCGCTCACAGCGCTGTAGATGGTGGACAGCAGGAGCAAAGCAAGAATGATAGACTCAGGATCAACCTATAGCTAATGTATGCATAGGTTGATCCTAAATTCAGAATGCAAGGCACAACTTCCTTTGGGAAGTACACCAGTGTCAAAGCGTATATTCTAAGCAGTACTACACTTCTTTGACATTTATTTATGTTTCTTTCATGGTGTACATTTTAACTTGGTTTGGTGTTGGAGTTCTTTGTTTGAGTCATGAAGATCCCACTAGGACATGATTTTCACATTGACTCAGCACCTGGACCGCAGTGATATTCCTGTGTGTGTGTGTGTTTGTGTGTGTGTGTTCCTATGGCTTCCGGTACGGAGATGTTGAAATACGTGTTTGGACCTTGGAGGTTCCCCTCTCTGGCTTCGACCTGCTGTGAACGGTTAGGAGTTGTCGTTCAGGCTCCGCCCCCCTCATTCCCCTCTCCAGAAAACGTGTTCGTTCTGCCAGACAGATGACAGAAGATGTCTGACTGAACATGATCCAGGTGGTGGAAAGGTCAATGACAGAGAGGTGTGTCTCTGTTTAACACATGCTCTCAGATATTTATATTGTTTCCCTCTTGTTTGTCTTCTCTCTCTCTCTCTCTCTCTCTCAAATGTGTGTGTGTGTGTGTGTGTGTGTGTGTGTGTATATATATATATATATAAATATATAAAAAATCTTTTTTTTTTTTTTTTCTCAAGTACACAGGAAAAGAGCTACCAATTGTGGCTGTTTTGTAATGTCCTGGCTAAAATGGCTGGGCTTGTATCCAATGTGCCCTGGCGCAGGATCAGTGGAGGCTGTCATCGGCTTTATAAATCATCAGCCTGTGTGGCGTGGCAGGGAGACATGGTGCAGACTTTGCTCCTGATCGGACACACTATGACATGGGAGCATCTGTACAGACTTGAAGGTGCATGCATGCACGCACGCACACACATGCAAGCACGGACGCACTCGCTTAGTTCTCATCTGCTTCAGAACAGCAGAATTCCCTGCTGTCGTTGAACCTTACCTTCATGTCTCCTTGAAACTTGGCGATACTCATGTCTCAGTGTCTGTGGCAGTGGATGGGCAGTCTGCCTGATCACTTGAGGCTTGCCTGCGGTGGGCAGTTCTGCCCCTGGATGCTGAGCCCGATTGAGGTGCAAAGCCCCGGAGCCAGCAGGAGCGGGTGTGCACCAATGCTGGCCCCCTGCCATGTGGACGTGCTCACCATGCCCTGAACCCTAAGTGGAACATGATGTTTGTAGCACCTAATGTAGCTTCAAAGCAGTTCACGCTCTACTTGGAAGATGTATTTCCTTATATATAAATAAGTCCTTTCAGTTTTTCCCTAGTTTGAGGTGTTATGTTTTATTTATTATTTTTTATTTATTCTTGTATCTATTTAGTTGTTTATTGACTTATGTTAGCAAGCCAGACCAAAGAGTCTGGGAACACATCCAGGAATTATTTCGTAATTCTGCACATTGCATTTCTTGGAAATGAATCACTTTGTATTTATGAAGGGGCTTACAGAACTTTAAAATACACAAAAAGGACAATGTTGCCAACCCGCTGAGACTTCTGACAAGACGTTTTGAAAACTCTGGCATCTTTAAAAAATTTTAATACATTCTTCTTGGGTTTCTAGCACTCATTAAATGTCATGTCTGGAAAATTATTTTTAGTGCCCTGATGTTTAGGAAGGTGCCCTTTGTGTGTTAACTGCCTTTCATTATGCAATAAAGCCTCTAGCCAAAACCTTATGCCTTTCCTTGTCGACCAAGATGGAGAATCCTTTGGAGAATCTTTCGGAGTTTGACATAAGTAATTCACAATTTGACACAAGTAATTCGTCTTCCAATTATCCTGGTTCTGTGTGACCCTGAGAACATTCCTGTATGAGTTACATGTCTGTTAATACTGTCTTAAGTGAGCAATTGCAAACAAAAGCTTAAGAATGTCTTTTCTATTAAATATCAAATTGTGTTTTTTGACTTTTAAGCTACTTTGACGTAGGTTTTCCCCTCAATTTTGTAAAGAACGGCACACTGCACTAAATGGATTTTTGTTACTTGACCAAAGTTGCATCACATACATGCAACCCAAAGTTCTGATGAAAACAACACTGGGGAAACTACACAGAGGATGAAGGGAGACAAACACTTGGTGTGTGACAGCTGAAGGGGAGGGACTGAGACTGATAAAGGGCTGCACATGACTTAGCGATTGATAGTAATGCATCCTGTAATGAGCACTAAGAATGAGTGTACATACACGAGCCTGACGGCCAGTGAAATCCAAGGGAGCTTCCTTTATGTTTGCTTTGCTGATTTACTAGTGTCTGCCTTACCTGTCGCTGCTGTTAGTTGGTGTTCCAAATGTAAAAATTGTTAGACGAACAGCTAATAAATTTCAACTGAAAGTAAGCATATAATTTATATGACACATAGTACACTGTAGAGAGTAGTATGATTACTTGGCTTTCCCTGCAGTGACAATCTACTTTTAACCCTTGTCATGTGACTGAGGTTGATGTATTGGTGTCCTTTATGCTGTGCCCTGAGAGATTGGTGCTGAGGGTGATGCCCCCCACCCGCTGATAGGAACACTTAAGAGCAAAGTGGCAGAGTAATGTGGGACAATGGGAAGCAGTTGCTACTCATTTAATGGTGGTAAATACTCTCCACCCTCTATATGCCACCAATCAAAATCTGGATATGAATATAACAAAGCAGGCAGCAAGAGGAGATCACTGTATCTGAACAAGTGTTTACATTTATCAATATCGAGACTGTGCTCGACAAAACTGCTGTACCTGCATTGAAAAAACAACTGCTTTCACCATTTTGTTTGCAGCTGTAGTAGGATTGTTACCATTTTGTTTGCAGCTGTACTAGGATTTTTACCATTTTGTTTGCAGCTGTAGTAGGATTGTTACCATTTTGTTTGCAGCTGTACTAGGATTTTTATAATTTTTTTACAGCTGTAGTAGGATTGTTACCATTTTGTTTGCAGCTGTAGTAGGATTGTTACCATTTTGTTTGCAGCTGTAGTAGGATTGTTACTATTTTGTTTGCGACCACGTTGAAACTCTTATCTCTGAGATAATAACTGCACAATGTTGTATCCAAATAAATATTTTAGTGCAGCAATCATTTGCGATTGTGGATGAGCATTCTGAGATTTTTGCATTTGTGGAGTTGATCCCCTGGTTTTTGTGGAAATTGCAATAGAAGACAGACTGTTTTTTCAAAGCCACACACCGACATTTATCCATTTGCACTTTGTCATTTAGCTTCAGTAAGACATTGTGAAAAAGACAGCCTGCCTGTTTGACCTTCCAGGACCTTGGCAGAAAAGATGCTAATCACCCAGCTGCCACCCATCCATCATAGCAGACAACGGCCAATCAGTACATTCCTGTTGTGCTATCTGTCTTGCAGCCGCGTTAACTTTTATCAGTGTGTGTGAGCACGCGTGTGCGTGTGTGTGTGTTTGCGCATGTCTGAGCGCTCGCGCGTGTGTGTATGTGTGTTGCAGGGATGAGTGAGTGCTAAATGACGAGCCATTTTCCTCTTTTACATAACGACCAATTTGAGAAATGAGGAATGTTAATTGATGGTTTGCAGTTCTGTGGCTCTAATGGGGCTGTACTGTAACTAGTCGTTGTGGCTAAGGGTTATTAACAATCCAGACTGATAGCCTGTGAATGCAGAGCCCCATCTCACTGTCTGACTGGATTGTTGGTTGCTGAGAGACACACATTTTGCTTCAGCAGCACAGTGCTCTGGCCTCTTGGTGACCCTAACAATGCAGTTGGTACTCTGAGGAAGACAGTCGTCCACATCACATCTGTATCCACAGTTTGCCTTGCTGTTAGCGTTATACTACTAACTTGGCATGCTTTGCAGCTGTCAGGGGCTTTTTATTTCTCAGTGGAGGGAAATAAAATTTTTCTTATTGCCCTCTTCAAGGGTTTACTGCCTAAGTCAGTAGAATTCAGGCAAGGTTTGAACTGAAATTTGAAAAGGTGTCAAAATAGATCAGCCTTTATATTTTGGTGATGCATTTACACAGAGCTTTCTCCTGGCACGACCACCCACAGGGTAGGGTACACGCTTGAGTGGCCATAATCTTATAATGGCTCACCTTGACTTTTTCACTTTAAAGAAAATTCCCTGCTACACCTTCTAGTAACAACATTGGAGAGGTTTTGCTTGGAGTGAAATCCGTGGCTTTTACATGGCCTGTCTGACATGAATAGACTAGGGCCTGTTATAATGGGTGTTACCCATAGTCAGTCAGTCAGTCATAGACATAGGGCACAGGGCAGGGCACTGCTTAGCCACTTGACATACATATCAGATGGCTCTGTGGTGTTATCTATATTCCTGCTTTATTTACTAGCATTAGAACTTTGTTACAGCTTATGAGTCAGAGCTTACATGCTTAAGAGTCAGGGTTGGAAGAACTGTATCTGTAAGTGACATTAGCTAAGCATAAGTTATTTATGGATTCTTGCTGTGAAAGTGCTGTGTTTGTCCCAGGGATTGAGTTTTTATCCTCTGCAGTTTACTAAGTTTCTTAATTTAACAAATGTGTTTGCTTGAGGATAGGTATACTGAGCAAAACCGTTTTAGAAGGAGGGTGGGGTGGAAAACTTTGGACTAGCTCCATACGTCTCTTAAATTTTTCCTTTAAGGCGAAAACCAAAACCAAAATGGAAAATGTCTTTAGGAAATATAGCACCTTAAAGTGTCGCTGTGGTTTTTGGAAAATATGGGAAATTCCACGTATGTTCAAAATACACATCATTATTTACAGTGTACATGTAATTAACATGTATACAAATTAAACAGTATTTATAAAATATACACAGGTATGGCTGTTCTGTGGAAAAACATGTAAGTGTACAGCTGTCATCATCAGCAAACAGGCTGCCTGTCACAGCAGTTTAGATATCCAATTTGGATGCCAGGGACCAGATGGAGGACCTAGTCTTGAAATGGGGTTTGGATTTCAAGCATAGTGTGGTGGCATAGGGTGGGGGTGTAATGGTTTTCCAGCAGGACTCAGTCGGAGCACTGTGAAGCAGAGCTGCAGACACCCGATCCACTCCCCGCCTGCGTGTCTCCCTGACTCTCAGATTAGTGTGTCCCTCTCTGTGTGTTTATAAGGCCGTGGGACAGCTGCGGCGTGAGAGCTAGTGCAGCGTAACACAAGCCTAATCTTCTCAGAGCTCTGCTAGCCAGCCTCACCCGGGCTGTGCTGCTGTGTGGGCTCACTGGCATTGTGCTGGCTGGTCACTCATGTGGCACTGATGTTGTTACCTAACTGATATTATGCACTTTGCGTAATAGTTTGTCCTAGTTTCTTCCTGGAAGTTGAATTACTCAGCATCTGTTTTCATGTCATTTTCTGCAGGAAGCATCAGATGAGGGCTGTGGAGAAGGAATCAGTGAGGAGCACTATCGCTTAGAAGGTAGGTCTTTCACAGGCTTGTACAGGTGCTCCAGGGATGAGTACAGGACAGAGCCGATCCAAGCCTTCCTCCGCCTGTGTTGTTTCACTCTTCTTCATCTTCTAGTTTAATCGGACCCTCTATGGCCGGCTTTGTAACAGAGAGGCCCTGTCATCCGTGTCGTCTTATCAGGTCAAAGCAGAGGCATAATGCTGTGTGCTGGGCAAGTGTGGCTGCAGTGAAGCCTCACTAGTGACTACTGCCACACACACACACACACACACACACACACACACAAACACACATGCAAAAGCTTGTATGAGCAGTTTTTTTGCTGTCTAGTTTGTCCTAGAGCAGGGCCACCCTAGTGCTCAGGGTCTGCAGAGAACAGGCTGGTGTGGGACAGGAGGCCTTTGTTAGCCTCCCTCTCCATGAAAGAGCGCTCAGCTGTAGGAGGGGAAAGGAAAGACTGATCGAGGTTACATCTGTACTCAGGCAGTGTGAGCTCAGGTCTGGTGGCTTGTGATGGGTATGGGAGGGATGGGGGGAGAAAGAGAGAGAGAGAGACAGAGAGGAAGAGAGTGAGAGAGGGAGAGAGAAAGAGAGAGGGAGGCTCACATGATAAGAGCAGTAGGAGCAGTGTGAGGGAGAAATGCTGAGATGCTGTTTTTCACACAGACGACTCCATCTTACTCTGAAGCATTTTGAAGCCAGGAGATACTGTTTCATACAGCAATAGAAAGAGAGAGAAATCCCATTCTCCTGTCAGCTCCAAAGAGAATTAGAGCAGTGTTTTGATGATATGTATACATCCTCTCATTTACTCCTTCTCCCTCCCTCCACAAATTCCAGGTGTCTGGTGTAAAGTAGGAGGGAAGTGAAAAAGTGCACAGCCTTTGCTTTTTTAGTCAGGCAGACTGAGTTTCATGTGTACTAACCCACATGCTGTGAGCTCATTTGAGAGTGCAGTTCTTGGTTTCTAGTAAAACACATTTTTGTATTTCCTGCTTGGTGAGACCCACATTGGTCTCATACAAAGGTGATAATGTCCAGGTGAAAATGTCTGGCAAAATGTGTGTGTGTGTGTGTGTGTGTGTGTGTGTGTGTGTGTGTGCGCGTGTGATGGTAACATGTTGGATCAGTCATAAAAAAATGGTAGGACTCTGCTGTTGTAGTCAGTTGGCCTAATTGGTAACCTTACATCTACACTTGTGTATCCAAAGGCTGTTCTCATTTTGCTAAAGGCTGGCCACCAAAGTGGACCCTGTTTGGGCTTTTTCTTACTAACAAATAAGAGTGTCAGGAAGTAGAGCATGGGGCATTAAATGGGAACGGTTATTTCCGATTGCCTTAGATGATCAAGGCATGGGACGGAGGGTATTTGCTTTGACTTGCAAGGCTTTCAATGAAGATTTTTCTTTTTCTCTGATTTTCTGTTGAGGGGAAGGACAGGATCTTTGATCTACAGAGAGCAGACCGGATGGGTGGGGGGAAACGAGGCTGTTTTGCCTGGACTTTTGGCTAACGCAACAAACAAGGTTTAAAATGCAACTTTGTTAATTAATTAGCAATTCTCTTTTAAAGTTGTCAGATCTTTATCCAAAAGGCACTGCAGAGCTTGAGAACAGAGCTTCAAAGTGCAGCAGAGGGACACTGAGAAGAAGGGAGTTTAAAGTGGCACTTGCACCTGTGGCTGAAAATCAGCCTCACCAGCTTTCAGATGTCGATTCAGCTGGTCTGGATTCAACTGATCTAGATTCAGCTTTCAGTAAAGGGAAGTTGTGAAGTAGACTAGGGCAGGTGGGGGGCTCAGATGTTTGAGACCAGCAGTTTGACCTTGGTGCATCAATGCAGGGCTGCAGAAGGCATAAGAGTGCCTTTGTGGAATGAGAAGGTTTGCTCATGTCCACTGTCAACACAGGTGCTGTTTTCCACACAGTTGCTCTGCCTCCGGAGAAGATGGACAGCTCTGCCGGAGAGGACAAGGTCCAGGAGGAGAAGAAGAACCTGGTGCCCGGTGGGGCCAAGAAGCAGCTCAAGTTGGAGGTGAGTTCTATCGAGGATGTATCAAGTGCTGCTGCAGACCAAGTGTCTGTGCTTCTCTGTTTGTGGAGGGCTACCTGTGCACTTCTGTGCTCAGTCTGCACACGCGCACATGTGTGTCTGAAGTGTGTGCAGACACCATAGATGTCTGCACATTTGTATTAATATGCCTCCATGTTTCCACTACATACACACATATGCTTGTAGAAGCATCCAGCATAACAGATGCTTTGTAATGCCCTGAAAATGCAATTTACCCAGGAGCTGGAGTGTGCTGTCTCCTTGGAGGATGCCAGCAGGCAGGAGTGGACGTTCACTCTATATGACTTTGACAACAGCGGCAAGGTCACCAGAGAGGTAAGAGCTGTTCCCTGCTGCTGCCTATTTTTCACACTCTCATTGAGAGTTCACACAAGAGCCTTCTGCATCCTTACTTGGATGGACTTCCTAACGTTAACACAACTTGCTGAAGGCATGCAGGCACTGCGTTACACTGGCCCGTTTTACCCCAGTAAGAATGGAAACCCAGTGTTCGGCGCTTCTCCTCGTGAAGCTTGGCTGCTGAGGTGTACGTGGTGAATTCTGTACTTTAGAGATCTGAGGGTGCAATCAGAAAGTGCTGTTTTTCTGGGAAGGAGCTGAAATACTGTGACGGGACTGAAGGCGTCCTCTGTGTTGTCGGCTCTCCAGTTTCTGTGGCATTGCCTCTGGCCCTGCGGCACATGAGACGGCAGGCGGCAGCGTGCCAGCAAAGGAAAATGCCTCCCTCCCTGCACTGTTTTTATATTACATACGGAGGGAAAGAAGAAAGGAAACTCAATACGACAGAAGACTGTTTTCATATTGCTGTTTGAAACAGTGTCTCAGTGCGGTCCCCGAAGACTACCTGATGGTCCTTCATGTTGGAGATGTTGGAGAGAGGGAAGAGAAAAGCAGCTGGCTTTAAGATGCATCTTTTGAAAACGGCTGAGCTAATCGGGGCAAAACGGCTCAGCTCCAGAGTCATGTTTTGGGCTCTCCTTTCTGTAGCGACAGCAGAGGGAACAGGAGCTGGTGACAGAACTGTAATTACATTCAGAGCGGGGAGTCAGGTGGTGGGACTGGAAACGTGTGTAACTAGCCTGCTTTTATGGTCCAGGGATGTGTGGTCACAGTTTGTCCCCACACAGCCGTTTAAATCCAAAATGCCCCCAGATTTGAGTGTTCCTCCTGAGTGTGTCTGAGGAGTGGGCCTGTCCTCAGGAGGGTGAGACGTCTTGTCCTGTTCTCTCACGCTTCTACATTTTCATCCCCACAACCTTTCTTCATCAACTTCATGTCATCAAAATAAGTATTTCTCTGCCTAACCCTAAACATTTTGAAAACTGTATTATTTTGGGCTATACATTCTGGGTGAGAGAGTCAGTAAGACAAAGGGAATTTGTGATGGAAACACGTGTTGGTAGAATCAGTTCTACTAATACTCAGTTCTACTAATACTCTAATACTTGTGTAATTGATTAAAAATTGAGGAGTCCGAAATAAGATATATGTCTGAAGCTATAGATAGTCACTATATGTCTTGTTCTTTTTGTAATTTCTACCTTCAGGTCCTTTAAACAAGTGTCTTGCCAGAATGTAGGATGACTTGCCTTTTTAAGCATAGTTATGTTAGGAAGTTTGCGTTAGGGGGACAACAGCAGAGCACCCTGAGATTCTGACTTGTTTCTTCTGCTCTCCTGGACTGCATGTCTCCTGCAGGACATCACCGGTCTCCTGCACACCATCTACGAGGTGGTGGATGCCTCTGTGAACCACTCTCCCAGCACCAGTAAAACTCTGCGTGTCAAATTGTCGGTGGCGGCTGACTCCAGCCAGAGGTGGAGAAGCCCCCCAGCTCCACCCCCAGCCCCAGGCAAGACCTCCAGCTGCGGCTCACACGTGCCCCTGCGACACACAGCTTGTTAGTGCTCCACAACATCTTCACGCGCGCGTCTCCAGTCCCTGGGCACGATGCGGCCCGTGTGCAGCGACTGCAGCGGCAGCTGAGCTCAGAGACCCCCCTGTTGTCTTCAATTGCCATGAAAAAAAATCTTAAGAGGTGAACATGTTCCTTTTGATAACGGCGGTGAATGTTTCCGAGGGCCTTTATCTGAAGCGCTGCTGGAAACGCGTTTGAGTTCCTCAACTTTTCAACTTTTAAACTTGGTAGAAAAGTGGGCGAAGAATGCAGAAACTAATGCCTGTTTGTTTACCGTTATTGTGGGTATTTTTATCTGTCGCGGTTCAAAGATAGTAACCTTTGAAATCGGCAGTCGTCGCGCTGCTTTCAAACTACATTCGCCACCTTTCTATTAATAAAAGCTAAGAAAAAGGGAGTTAAATCCAAACAACAATAAAGGAAGTTTTTTGTTTATTCAGTTTGCCCCCCCCAGCTCAATTCATGTTCAAAGTGAGCGTGTTTGAACAGAGGCTGCTCTTTCTTGTTGGTGGGTTGTGTGCAGAAGCGCTGGGCCTGTGTGCCGCTCAGCACCGCCTCACGTGTTAACGGCTTCGTCTCTCGCAGACAACACCCATGCCAGGCAGAAGATTGACAGGTGCATTGAAGATCCTAAAAGCTCCGACAAGAAGAGCCGGGCCCCTGTCAGGTACGGCTCATGAGCAGCCGAGCGCGGCCGCACACGTGGGCGTGTGGCTGTACAGCTGCTGCACCGGTGGTGCTGGTGAACTCCGCACACGTGATAATGTCGAACGTTTCGTAACACCGTGCCATTAGGAAACAGTGGGACTCCAGCCGGTGCCTTCTGGCATCGTGGTTTCCACACCGCAGGTTCTGGTAAAGGAAACAGTGAGTTTGGCTGTTAGTGGCCAGTGGCTGAGAGGGAGAGCCAAGTGAAACAAGGACGACAGTTTGGCTTTTCAGCTCGCAGAGACTTTTGCGGCGGTCTTTTCCCATTACACTTCATGCCACGCACACAGGTGAGAACGTGAGGACAGGCAGGCCAGTTGTTAGAACACACAGTGGAATGTGGAGTAGAGCACAGTAGGCTACATTGTGAAAATGTAACATTTACATTACCTTTTCTGTGTCCCACCCAAGCAGAGTTAGAGGTATTCTGGCCCTGGGTATGCAGGGCTGAAAACCTTTGCTGGCTACAACGCTAATCACAATGTTAATGTGTGACAATAGCAACAGTGTGGTTGAGAGCATGATTACATGTTCCTACAATGGAAATAGTCCCATGTTCTGTTATGAGAAAGACTAAAATATCTGTAACCTTAGTTGAGATCGTTCTAAATGTGGACACGGTTGTTGTGGAGTATGTATTTGGAGACCTTTTTGGGGAGGGGGAGATTTTCATGCCTAGTGGCCGACCTATGTCAGACAGCTGAAATAATGGCTAGGATTGTCCCCTGACGAGGTGCCCCCCAGTTTGAACTGGGCTTGCCGTCCCTGACTGCACAGCTGTTCTTTGATCAGGGTGCTGTATGTCATGGTCCCTGGCATGACAGAATGCCCGTCGTTCAGCACAGCAGTAGATGTCACGCCTGGTTTGTCAGCGTGTGGCAGCTATGCAGAGAAAAGGGGAGAGCACTCCTTTGTTTAGCTGTTTACTTGACGATGTATTTCCTGTGTCAGACATGAGAGGTTTTGTCGGTTAGGTGTCAATCATCCAGCTTTCAGTGGTCAGTTTCCTGTCAACAAAATGTGTTGTGCTTTTTGTCAGACGCCACTGCGGCGACCACCATGGCCTGCAGGGCTGCATGCGCCACTGCGGCGACCACCATGGCCTGCAGGGCTGCATGCGCCACTGCGTGGATGAAAACCTGGAGCGCAGGAACCATTACTTGGACCTGGCAGGCATTGAGAACTATACATCCCGGTTTGGGTCAGGTGAGTGTTCTCACAGGGAGGAGCTGCTGATTTGTGCTCTTCTAGTCACAGTATTTACCTGAAAAGCATTTAAAGCATGAGTAATGGAGTGTATAACGTGTACTGTAAGACTACGCTGTATATTTGATGTGTGTGTTATGTGTGTATTGACCTGTACTGACCCACCGAAGGGACAGGCGCAGAGACAGTGGTGGCGGAGAGCCAGACGCGTCCAGCGAACCAGACCAGGTCTCGCTCCCACGAGCCAGAGAACGGGCAGACACACCCTCACCACCGACGCTCTCAGGCCACAGAGGTCATGGGTCATGGCTTACTGACCTCAGATACCCGGCCGCGTGGCCAGGACCCAAACAAGCACGCCATGCGCTCCCCTAAGAGCCACAAGCGGACTCCACCCATACACAGTGCGGGGAGGGCGGTGAGGAGCAGAGGAGCACCCACTGCCCCACCACTGCTGTGCCAGAACCCCCCCCAGCAGTCGTCTGCACCCCACAAGCGACACAAGCAAAAGGCTAAGGAGGTGCAGCAGGTGTACCGCGTGCTGGGCTCCTTGGGCCTGCCGGGTCCTGTGCTGGAGAAGGAGCAGGTGCGGGAACTGCCTGCTGCTCTGCTCTACGATGGCCCGGGCACTCAGCTGGTACAGCGGCACGAGCACCATCACCACCACGAGCACCACCACCACTACCACCACTTCTACCAGTCGTGAGCCAGAGGCACGCCACACCCATCCTCCGCCAGTGTCCCGCACTGAGCCTGCGGGCACGCTGTGCCAGCTCTCCTGGGGGGATGTTGGGAGGCTGCACGCTTCTCAGGTTTACTCGTTACTATATTGTAGCTGTATAAGCTGGGTCAGTGATGACTCTGTTGAGCGAGAAGAATCTCTGCTTATTTCCATCCTAAGGATTCAACAGCTGTCTGAAACCATAGCACCTGAGTTAACCATTTGTCGCTGTGACCTCATTGGGTCTGTAGGAAGGGTTGGGGGTGGGGAGGGGCAGTGGGGCTGGCCTTGAGGATGGAGCAGAGAGAGAGAGAGAGCGAGAGAGAGAGAGCGAGAGAGAGAGAGAGAGAGAGAGAGAGAGAGAGAGGACTCCATGAAGACTGAACATGAAGGAAAAATGCAAGGATGGCAGCTTGTATGTCCTGGCCTGGGTACCATCTGCCCCGGCCCCCCAGCTGTTCTGGCCTGGGTACCATCTGCCCCGGCCCCCCAGCTGTTACTGATGACCCCTTCACTGTCAGAAGGCGGACATCAAGACTGTCATGCATAAGACTGGTCACACATCTGTAAAAAACGAGGAAAAGTAACTGTAAAAAAACTCTAACACAGCTGCTACCTCATGTACTATTGATTGTTTTATTAATACTTAAATGTAAATTTTTTACTGAAAATTTTAATCTTGTTGAGTTTTTTTTTTTGGAAAATCGCATAGCTGTGTGGTCAGTTCCATATATTGTCTGATTAACTGAAAAATATTTGTCAGCTGTACACGTTATCTGTACCTGTTTAATGGGTGCTTGGCAATTTTTATATCTGTACTTCTAACCAAGTACTTTTCTATTACAGTTTATGCCTACTTGTGAACCCCAGTTAGCTGCTGTCGAGCACCACTTTGTCACAAGCAGTACAGCTGTGTAGTACAGTACAGTACAGTGTATTATGTTTGCCTCACTCATTTAGTAGTTGCATATTTGAGACACTGTTGCAGGATTGTCATTAACAGAAGTGTGGACATGTATACCCATTCTCAGGTATATTTTATTTTTTTCCTCTCATTTCATTTGTAAAGCCGTGGTTGAGTAAGATGGGAAGTTGAGAATGCAGATATGTAACATGTACACCATGTGGAGTCCTTTATGTTGCACCCATGTTTGTATGTTGTTTGGGACATAGGTGTTAGGCTTCCTCACCTCGCCCCACTGGCTGAAGCTGGGCAGGACATCGGGGGGGAGGGCTTGTCCGTGGAGATGTGCACACGCTGCTGGGCCACATGTGCCCGTGACCTTGCCCAGCTGTCATTGCTGCTGTCACCAAGCACCCACGTGCCAGGGCCGTTCAGAGCTGTCTGTCAGCTGGTGAAGGCGTGGCTGCCTGCTTCATGCCAGCTGTCCAGGTCCGCGGGCCCCACAGGAGGCCTCCCGATAGGCCAGAACTCCACGCTGCAGGGTTCCTTCGTCGTGTTCAGCGAGCAGCGTGGCCTGCTCCGTCAGCGCCTTCCATATATCATACAGCCTCGCTGAGGCACTTAAAAAGGACACGCCGGCTGTGCTGCAGCAGCACCGCAGCCCGCGTTTTTGCAGAGCCCCCGCGGGGGTGTCACATATAACAGTGTGGGCAGCCGACAGGCACGGGGCCTTCGAGGCCAGGTGTGGCTGGGAGTGGACTGTTCCACGGCAGCCCCGCACATGTTGCTGCGTGTCACGGCGTCCGAGTGGCGTCCTGTCACAGCTGTAAGCTGTCAGTTTTCAACAGGGCTGGTCACACTGGTCACACTGGTGACTCTCAGTGACACTGTGAGGAGGTCACTGTTGTAGCCTTTTTGTTAGGATTTGAGTTTGCTGCCATTTCTTATAGCTGTTGGGAATAATTAAGTCCTTATTGGTGCAGTTTGGGGTTGTTTTAACCACTTTTATTGTAAATGCAGGAAGTTGAACGCACCCAATACACTGATTTATTGATGTGCAGTGTAATGGGAGGCACTGGTGGGAGAGAAGCACACAGCAGAAGCTTCTGGGTGTCAGCTCTGTTCTCGATGAACCTCTTGGGTTTCTTGTTTGCTGACTTCAGTTACTCCTGTTACTCCGTTACTCCTGTTGGCGCGTCAAGTGGACAGACGCAAATGTCTCGTTGGAGCAGTGATGTTGTCTGGACTAAAGAGCAAAAAAAACTGAACTATTTTACAACCATGCTTTCCCTTCACCTCCTGGTCTCAGAGAAAAAGCCAAGGCCTGTGTTTTAGTGTTACGATGCTGTACAGTATCTTGGTGAACGGTTGTGCATTACGATCGGTCATGAGATTGTGAGTGCTTGTTCATGTGTGTAGTGCCATCACCACTACGCAATGTTACACCAAGTCTACACAGCAACAACAAAAACACTAATGTAAATACTCCATTTGAAGCACTGCAGAAGGGATATACAAGAGTCTTGTACAACATATAAGCTTATTTATGTTAATAAAATAATTGATCCTGTGTATGCAAACCTGTATGTATTGTCATCACCATGTTAGCCAAACGCTGGCAGGAACACGTAGTCAGGCATTTCCTAGTGCAAATTGTGAATTAGACCTCTGTTAGTGTTTGTCAGTAGTTTGGCGACAGAGTTACGTTGCTTTTTATTTCTTCTGTTTTGTTTGTTTATTCATGTATTGTTAATATAGATGCTTTTGATTAAGTGCTTTATTTATTTAATAACAGACTGTGCCAAGAGAAACCACCTTTCATTAAAGATTTAACAACTTTCATAAACACATTGCTTTTTATTTAATAAAAAGTAAATTCTGCGTTTGCCCAATTCTTCATGTTCATTTTTGTCTGACATGTATCTGGTGGTCTAGTCATAGCAAAAGGCCCCACTGGCCGCGTGTATAAAAACAACAGCTTTGTGGAAACTGTACCAGTTTGCTTCACGTTTCGGGGACACTGTCCTCCCTGCTCTGTCTTTCTTGTCTCGTGCATCGTTCATGTGGTGACCGTGTCTGTGAAACAGCACATCGTTTTTCCTGAGGTCAAACTGCTACGGACATTATGATTTCTGTACTTTATGCACTGCAGCTGTATAGCCATTGTACTGGGATTCAATAGACCTTTTCTGTTTCCACTGTACGCTTTCAATGGCACTTATGTCACAGGCGTTAGACACGGATTAGCGAGCGTCTCCCTAGTTAAAGCTCTAAAGTGAATATTGAATTTTGACTGTGCTACAGAAGCTTGATAAAAAAAAATGGGTGAGGATTTGCTCACCTGAACACGTAGAACATCAAAGCAAAGGCCAGTGGGAACGTGAAGAGCACAAGCTCAGCTGGAGAGGGTGGAGGTGCCACACTGCTTCACCGGGTATCTCGTATGTGTACCTGTGCTGCAGGTGAATTCCTGTTTCCTCCCTTAGAAAACACAGATGATCCCCGAGTTACGATGGTTCGACTTACGATTTTTTGATCTTACAATGACGATAGCAGTATGACAAAATTGTAAAAATATTTTAAGTTTCGTGCAGCAGGCAAACGTAGCAGCGTATGTGGTACAATACATTGGGACGCTGCCGGGATGTTCGCATCTCCTGCTTTGTGAGACGCCTCACTCTTGCCAGCGATCGACACAGTTCAGTTGTCTCAGTGTTAGAGCGTGTTTTTTTTCTTTTTTTTAACCACGTATTTATTTTGTCTCCACTTACGATATTTTCAAGTTACGATGGGGTCGTCAGAACGCATCTCCATTGTAAGCTGGGGACTACCTGTATTGCTGTTGTTATGACACTGAACTCGAGTTCCTGATATGAGTATGCCTCACTTACTAGTTTCCGTCTACACCGTGTAAGTTTTAACGATGAAAGGCTTGTATCATCACATACGTGCACCTTGTCCAGCATGTGCACCCACACGATACGTGAACTTTTCTCTGTTTAAATTAGTTTGTGTTTTGTTTAACAATTTTGGGAGATGAGGCATGTATACAACCTTTCTTGTGTGTGGATGTGCTATAATATAATACTAATATGAAACTGGTGCAGAACACTGATATCGTATGTTCTGCAACCAGGGAGTGTCGCCATGGCAATCAGGCCGCTGTCAACAACACTAATGTGCAAGTTGTGTGTGGTGTATTTACCAAGAGAGCGGGAGTTCTGTAACTGATTCCACATGGTGACTGTTGTAAATTCTTCAGGGTCTCCTCCCACAATAACATATTTTGCATAAAAGGAATTCTGCAGCAGGGATATTTAATTACAGACACCATAATTTATGGTATGATGCACATTAAACAGACCTGAAGTGCCTAGACCAACATAATTTATTTGAAATTGCACTTAAATAAGCCTGTGTACAAGTAAAATCTGTGGTGTGACTGAGTAAAACTGGACTGAGCTGGCTGCTGTTACTGCTGTTGTTTTAAAGATTATTTCAAGACATTCATGTTGAAGTGGGATTTATAGAAACCAAGAAATGCACTCCTTTAATGTGAATTACTAACATGGTTAGCCACACAAAACTTGTCAAGGTGTCATGTGACTTGGTGACTAAGTTATTCCTGCCACATGACCCTTGACACAAGGTTAAACTTCCAGGTGAAACGTGTGTAGCATGGCATGCTCACCATGCTATCGTACATACCCTCCCAGCTTCAGACCACGTTTCTCTGCTTTGGACACGTCCACCACCAGTGCATAATCGGTTCTGTACCAGACGGATAGTTTGCAAAATGCTTTTTTTTCTGATCTGGGTCTTTTTTTCAGTTTTTGAGGCCTTCATGAAAATAAAATATTAACAGGATGGGGAAGAGAGCCCAGCCCCTTTTTGTGTGCCATATTTTCTGTTATACCAGATTTAGTGTTTTTACGGGGGGGAGGGGATGGTGCAGATTAACCCTATCATGTTCTTGCCAAAAACAGAGAAGCAATGATATTGACCAAAATGTGGGAACATGAAAAACAGCCATATGTTTTCACTTTGTGCTTTGTTTCCTGCAGATAGGCAGAGCTCTTTGAAGTGTGGATTGGCACAGTGGGGCGCTAGCTTCTGTTGAGAGGAGATGCTAAACACTGAGGATGAGAAGGACATGAGGTACCCCATTACTAATACAGGAACACAGAGCGAAAAGCAAATCCAATGATATTGCACATTTGTTCCACAGCATTTATGGGCTTTGAACATTTTTTAATGTGCAGATAAGTGGATCCTTTTTCTTACAGTATCTTCAAACTTCAAAGCAGATTCACAGAATAATGCAAATGATTGGAACATGGCTGTTATTGCTGAGTCAGAGCGTGAAAAGGCAAATGAATTAAGTCTAATTGGTGTGGTGGTCTTTTATGTACAGAAAGAAGGACCCAAATAAAACACTTCAATAATTGTCAAGTTCCTTAACTGAGGAAGAGGAATCAAAAGTGCTGAAGATTAAATCTGACTAGTTGATTAAAGTTTAAAGAGAGGACAGTTCTCACTGTGGACACATAGGGCATGGATGCAGCACACACACACACAGACACACACACACACACACACACACACACACATTTTTGTCTAAGATTACATTTTCTTCTGTAGACAACTGTTAAGTGTAAGAAGTTTACTATTGAGTGAGTTTGTACTCCTCGTACCTACATAACAATAAAATTGTTATAAAGACTTGATTTTGTTTTCGTATTTTGTTCAAAGGTGGCCTACTAAAAAAGAGGCACTAAGGAAATAAAAGTAACAAGGGCTAATCTTTTAAATAGGAACTATATAACTCTATAGGGGTATAACGGTATAAAATTCATTTAACTCTATGACAGCATTTATTTCAGGAAAAAAAGATGATATCCTCCTCTCATCCCAGAGCTTTAAGGGTCCTTTAAAAGTTGTTTCCGTGAATATTTGTTGATAATTTCCTCCTTAAAAACCAAGCAGATCAGAAGAGTACAGCATTTTAAACATTAATATGAAGGGGTAGTACTGCCTGTTATGTCTCCCAGTTAGCTGTCGCTGTACCTCCTGGTTACCTCATGCATTGTGTTGGTGTTTGGTAAAGTCAGCTGAAGCCATTTCTTAACTTTAGGTAGTCAATTAATTCAAGGTGACATGCAAAGAAAACGGAGATGCCTTTGTCGTATTTTACATTTACAGGCCCTTGTATATAAATAATCATTCTTTTTTTAGACAAAATGGTCCCTGTGAACCATAACTGCAGTGGACATCAGCGAGTGACACGATGGCTAAATGGTGTGTGCCCCTCTGACAGAGGAGCCACGCTCAGTTTTGTACAGATACCATGGTGGGAATAAAAAAGTAGTTAATCTCCATGTTACAAGCTCTGCTGCCAAGCTGCAAGCAGAGACCTTCTGTGAACCACAGCGTTTACATTGTCCCATCAGCAAAACAAAAGACAACTTCATCTTTGTTAACGGATCCGTGCAATTTCAAGGCCCCATGGACGTCACAAAGAAAAAAGTTTCAAAAATTGTGGGGGGAAAAAAAATTAAAGATTTTTTAAGAGGAGGAAGAAAAGAGCAACCAAAAGTTTCATTGGTTTTTAGTAAATCATTGGCTTCTTTCTTTCTTTTTTGTAACATCAAAGGCATCTCCTCCTCTTTGATGTCGCAGCATGCTGTTTAAGGTAGAGCATGAATGGCGAGATGTCAAGCTGCAAGGTGCCTCTGCAGCTTCTGTGGAGCAGTGCAGAGGTCTAAAGATGAAAGGAGAACAGACGGTTGGGTAATGAAGGTCCAACAAGTAGGCTGCTCGTAGCTAACAGCCCACACTTTTAAGCAGGAATCTGCAAATCGAACCAGCACATCAATTTGTTTCCTACATATTTAACTCCGGCTACTAAAATCTTAGAATCATAGATCATTTGCCACCATTCATTGTTTCCTGCCAGTCTGAGCACTGCTGAGGATCTTAGGACTCTCAGGTGGAGCCCTACTGTGCTATTTCATGGAGAGCAATTTTGATATTAGCAGAATTACTTTGTATAATAACATACAATTATAAAAGCTGTTAGGACAGTAGTCATCTATATAGTTTTCTATTAGTAAACGTCAATTTATATATTTATCTGCTTGACTGGAATCTAAATGTTTACATTTGGCAGTAAATTGGATAATTAAGCCCTGCTTTATTATAGCACAGCGCATGTAAAGCGAAAGCGGTCGTATGGATTTAATACATCATATTGACAGTTACTTTTAGTCCTGGACAAAATTGTATCTTTCTCCAGGCTTCACACTACGAGAACCATACAGGATGGATCTTGTTTTTGACCTTGGGCCCCAGTCCTGCAGACATGCTGGGTTAGATTTGCCCCTGACCCTCTCTGGAAATGTAAACACAGTCTGCCTATAGAGTGGGATCACTTCTATATTTCTCATTTCAGCTGTGAGGGCTGCTTCAGCTTCAGTAAGGAAACAGGCAGGTAAGTCCAGGTTCTCCACTGTAATGTTGCTGGCTTCTAGTTATTTTTTTTTGCACTACAAATAATAACAGCATGCATGTGGAAAGCAGGGAGTGTCCAGATGTCTTTCATAGATGGTGCCTTTTAGAGGTTTTATATAAATCAAAACCTCGGGGAGAAAAAAGGCCAGTCGTGGTGACAACAGTAAGAGAAAGGAGGCCGCCTTTAGTGCTCCGTCCTGTGTGCTGTGTGCATATGTGATCTTTCACACTTTCATTTGCAGGTAAATGGCATATGGCTGAGGCTGATTGCAGCTCCCTCCTGGTCGTAATCAGTGTCCCTGGGACGAGGTTACTAATGAGGCCAGCAGTGGGCCTCAGATGCATGGAGGTGCTGCTAGATAGCTGGCTGGAGATGGACAAGCTGCAGGACGCACAGGCGTCCCAGAGCATGGCTTTATCTGAAGGGATGCCAGTGAGTGTGAACGGCCTTCCTCCGACAGGCTCCAGGGAGCCAGGCAGAGCAGTTTCCTATCATCTTCAGCTCTTCTGTTACACGGGACGGAGGTCAAAGGGCATGACGTTGAGTGGTGATGGAGACTAGAGTTTTTTTCCAGTCCTACACTGTAAAGGGTGTTGAGCCAATCCTGTCTTTCACAGGGCAAACTAATCTTGTGGAACAAGTATGTCATAGCTTAGGTGTATAAACATAAGAAAACCAGTAATTAAATATGCATTTTCCAACTTTATTTCCATGTGCCCTAACATATTCTGAGGTGCAATGGAAAAAAAGGAAGTTGTTAGGTTAAAATGGGACTTGTGCCCACTTGATTAAAAGTATGATGTTTGATTGGTTCCTCTAATAAGAAGGATGTATTCCATAGCTTCTGGCATCTCTGGTATCTCTTCACTTTGCACGCCCTCAATTAATAACAGTTTGTACTTAACATTCAAACTCAGATTTAGTTTCTGCACTCTTTAGCTGCTATCACCAGTTACATTTCCTTGTCACCTTGCAGAAAACTTCTCTGCATTAGGTGTCCGTGGACACTGACAGGCTCATAAATCATAAGTAATGCATCTCCATCTCATTACAGTTCTTGGTAATATGGTGTCTTAATGATGGCAGACATGTGTTTAATATGATAAAATTAGGAGACACATAGTTAGGAAGCCTTGGGTGGAGAGCATATGGGCGTTTACAGGTTCGTTACACTTTCAGTGTGCCTTTGAGGCCAAAATGAACCCATGTAGAACAAGTGTGTCATGTAAAACAACCAACTCTCTGATGAAAGCTTCCTGTCTATTGGTCCCTGGCTGTTGTTGGTTGGAAGAAGAAAAACAGCCTGTCTTGTGTTCTCTGTCGCTCACCCACACGGATTGTTCGTTATACACGAGAGCCGCCGGGACAGTGAGAGGCCTGGCCAGGCGGGCCCTGTGTGAGTCTCAGGCTTCATTACGTTATATCCAAAACCAACACTACCTTCTGAAACATCAGCTAGACTACAGCCAGTTGGTGCTGGAGAGGCTCACTGTATGTGTTTGAGTTAAGCTGAAGATCATGGTCTCTGTCACTGCTCTTGTGTGGGGTGTGGTGTTAGTCGTGTGTTTTCTGGCCAGAGGAAAAGGAGGAAACATTAAAGCAACTATGCACGCACTTTTTAAAAGCAGATGCATGACACAGGTCTACCCAGGCTTACTTCTTCAAAGCGGACCTTTGTATGTTCTTGTATAATTTCCATGGGCTCCCTCCTGTGGAATTTGCTCACTAATGCTACACTCTGTGGCTGTTTTCACAAGGCACCCAAACGACGGGTGCTGCATGTCAGTGGATGAAAGAGGAGACTTGTGTGTGGCTGGGGAAGGTGTGAGGGATCAGAGCTCACTCTCCCTGCTCTGTGTCTCCTCACACTGACGCAGCTAGTCCCTCGTGCTGCTCACAATAGCACAGTTAATCCAGTGCAATTATAGGTATGTACTGTGTGAACACAACAGACTACCAAAACCTTTTAATAACATCCAAGGAGCAGAAACACAGCAACTCATAAAAAAACTCACTTTCAAATACAGCACCTTGCAAAAATATTTAGGCCAGTTGTTTCATTTTCTGCATGGGAATTTCATTCTCTGAAATATTTTATTCTAAAGCATTGAAGCTTAATATGTTTTACAGTGCATTGACTATTTGGATCTCATCACTTTATTTAAAAGAAAAGGTAAACTATTACTCTACAAGTATAAATTAGCAAAAGGGAGTTAAAGAATATGTTGAATTGGGCACCGTTAATTCAGTTCAGGAAGTGGAAACAACATCACACCCCCCACTCATCGCTTAGAAAAGCTGTCCCTCAACACTGAGCAAACAAGAGGAATGTATGAGAGAAGGTATGGAGAGGACGCACATTACACAGGGTCCATAAGCGGAAAGCAGAATGAAGGTGCAGCAGTGTGCATTGCACAAGGACCCCTGGAAGAGAACGTGTGGACCGTGTGGAGCGTGGTCCAGCTCTGACGTAGGGAAAAGCTTCATGGCCACAGGAGAGCTAGCTGCAGCTGTATATACCAATATAGCCAATTTCTTAAAAACTGCCTTAAAATGTATATCACTTTAATGTGATTTAATGCTGATTATAAAAAAAATTGAAATACAGCCCATGCGGCCCCTTTACTCCAAGGACAATATTGGTATACTGTCTGGTGACGTAAGGATAAACCCAAGGGGGTCCTGGTCCAAGCATCTTTTTGCATATCTTTATGGAACACATTTAGCTGAACAAAAAGGATTTTGAAGATGCCAAACTTCAAACAGCCTGCACCCTCAGCCTAGTACACGGTACGAGCCGAGATGCTATCAGACAGCAGCCGACAGATCAAATATACGAAGCCAGAAACACGGCCTATTAAGCACAACATTGTACCGATCTCTGTCTTTGTTAGCCAATATCATCTATGCAATTCTGCCATCCTGTTATAGGTGGTGGTGTCTGTCATGTCACTGATGGGCGTTTACCACTGTTCCTCCATAATGTTTTCTGGAGTTTCTACTTCCCATTACACAACGCATAATATGCACTGTCTCAGTGAGTAACACACAAAATGTACTGAAGATCCTAAATCGAAGGAGTTATTGAGATTGCCACGCAGTGCCAGAGATTAATGAAATAAATTGTAACAAAATATTTTCAACAGTGTTCCATAAATAAGAGCTGATGTCAATAGCCTCAAGTCAAACTTCAGCAATCAGAAAGAAAAGAAAAAAATACTGATCACCACCAAACAGAATTAGCAGGGTGCTGGTGATTTCAATCTCTCCCTTGATTACGCTGCTCCCAGTGACAGATGTGTAATTCCGCAGTGACACGACAGCACTGCCGTCCTGCTTTCAGATTTCACGACAAACCCACAAACAGCCCATCCATCCCGTTCCCTTGTCTGCATTCTGTGACATCTTCTTCATTTCAGCTTCTGAGGGGCTTTTTTTTTTTTTTTTTTTTTTAATCGTGGTGATAAAAAAAAAGAAATAATCTAATCACAGAACACAGACTGGTATTAAAAAAAATACGCAGTCCAAAAAAAAAAAAAGCCTTCAGATAACATTTTATTTTGCAGATCAAAGAAAGCCGGAAGAGGAAATGGCAAAGAGAATGACCTGCATTTCTAGTGATGTGTTTTTGATGAGTTCTTTCAAGATTGCATCAGAAACGCAGCACGCAGGATACATACCCCTAAAGGCCAACCAATTATTTTTGCCTGTTTCTCACCCACTTTTGAGTTGCGTGTGATGTGTCTGATTTCCACCCTTTTTCAACTCAGTTTGTACCCAGCTACTCTGACTGCTTATTTAAACTGACAGAAAGAAAGACTGCGTTTTGACAGCAATTCTATGGGCTGAAATGTGTAATAAATGCACTGACAAAATAACTGCCACTCAAATGTAGGCAACCACTTGTTTCATGATTGCCCGTGTAAGCTCCAACTGAAAATGAAAACACACAATGTTCAGCACGTTCTTAAACTGTTGGATTCCTGAAAACGCGTCTACTGTATTTAATTTGGCATGTAAGTAAATACAATATCTCCCTCCAGTGGCGGCTATGAGTCTTGCACTGTAACTGTTGATTTTCATTGATGTGTATATTATACAATCGGACCTGTGGTTAGTGATCTTACGTCGGGGTGGGAACCACCTCCAAATATAGTTTAACCAACACCAAATTTCAATTATTGAAAACACACTTAGCTTTGAGCAAACAACTGCCTTTACAGAAAACCCATAAAACTTACATACAGTATTTAACACACAGAACTGTGGCGTTGTATCTAAACATCTGCTGTTAATATAAAGGCTGCCAATTCTTCTACTTCTATCTCTTTCACTACATTTAGAATTAAAATAACATAAATTTAAACTTCACTTGTATCCAGTCTTTGGAGTTTTCATGTGAGCTACAAATAGGGCAGTACAGGCAGGGTCTGTTAATGCAGACAATTCAAACTGCCACTTCAAAGTCTCAAAAGTGCAAAGTCTATTCACGCATTTGTTCCTGATTTTAATGTTCCAGTGCCTGTGTACCCTGCTGAAACGACAGATGTACGGTCCTGTGTATGTTCCTGTGTGTATGGCCCTGTTTTGCCTGTCACTTATGTGAACTCCTGCACCACCAGCTCTTTGAGGGACAGGTGTGACACCAGGCCCCTCTCTGTGTCCCTCATCTGGCACAGCTCTTCCTGCATCTGAGCAATTGGCTGGCCCAGCTGGTACCCCAGGTCCACCATCATGGCCAGGAGGGGGCAGCGGTACTTCTGCAACCCATACCGTCGTACCAGGGGCAGGGCCCGCTGGCCGGTGGCAAAGGCATCAGCGGGCTCCTCCAGGTCTCGCTGGCAGACCATCAGCGCGCACAGTGTGGGTACGACCTGGTACGGGGAGTGCTGCGTCAGCTTCTCCTGAACATCCAGCGCCTGGAGCAGGATCTGCAGGGCCCGTTCGTACTGACCGCCACGGAGGCAACTGTGGGCGGTCTGCAGCTCCGGCTGTGTGAAGAAGCTGAGGAAGGGTGGCGACCGGCGGACGCTGCGAATGGAGTAGAGATGCGCAAGGTAGTCCTTGAAGGCCGCACGGCGCTCTGCTATGCTCTCTTCTGCAAAGTTACCCGTCAGCCTCTTCCTGGGGAAGGGCACCTCCTCCAGCTCCTCACTGAAGTCCTGCAGCAGCTGCTGGTGCAGCCGCTCAAAATCGCTGTAGCGTCTCTCGATGGAAACCTGCTTGGGGTCATAGCTGCCCGACTTGATTACGACGATCTGGTAAACCTGTGCAGGGACACGCCATGCTGTTATGAAACACACTGCCAGGGCCTTCACAGTCTTGTGTCTTTAGCAATTGCAATGCTGACGAAACAAAGTATGGCAGCAATGGTGTTCCTCACCACATATTTAGACAGGACTTGCTCCACAGTACGGGACGAGGGGATCTCAAAAAGCAGCTTCACCGGCTTCCTGCCAGACTTCACACCCTTCCAGTACTGCTGTAGCTCCTTCGTGGTCATGGAGGAGCTAGAGCCTGGGTTAAGGTCTGTGCCACACACACACACACACACATACACAGGTGTTGCTGTGACAATGAGATCCTGTAGTTCACGATACAGCATATGGAATAATGTGTTCCAGCACCGAAGCTGACTGACTAACCTACAGTGACGCCGTCTTGACCCCGTCTTGGAGAGCTGAACGGCTTAGGAGAATGATTCCTTTCCGTCGGGTGACAATGAGATGGGGACAGATGGGATGAGGCTGAAGTCTTAACGCCATCCTGATCACATGGACCCTCCACCAGGGCTCCTTTCTCTGCCATCTTGAAGGAGCAAAGGTAGGCAAAACTTAATTTTTGAAAAGCTTTAGAAAGCAAGCAGCATGTATATTCATTTTTAGAGGTCTGTCCAAAAGAACTAGATTCATTTAAAGTATTTAAAATTTCTTTATCTTGATAGTATGAATACACCAACCAAGAAATATTTCGTCTTGTTAGTTACTTACCTTTATTGTGTGCTATGACTAAGAACTATTTAGTGCCTAAGGTACAGAAAAATATATAAAATTTTCAGCTGGAAAGACTGTTCTTATTCTCCGTGCTATATACTGTGGCCAAACTGACATGCTAAACTTCCTCTTCAATGTTTGACGTTGCAACCCTCTGAAACGGAAAGTTCAAGCGAGGTTCAAAATAGGTAAGTTTTTGAACCAGTTGTCATAACTATTACGTTTATGTGAACTGGAAAAAATATATAAATTGCTTAGCTATACAAACGTATGGCATTGTAGCGTACCCGTCCTGACTCCAAAATCAGCACACAAAAACGGAACCAACCTGCAGTTTTGTCAGGACATCCGTCTGTTCTCTGGTGGGTGTAGACTTCTAGGCAATGGGGTCTTGATAAGTTATTCTCCATCTACGGATCACCACAGACCACAGGTGCATGCTTCAGAGAGTGCATGCCTTAGGGGGGTGCATGCCTTAGGGGGGTGCATGCCTTAGGAAAACGTCACTTTGCGTGCGTCACATACGGACAACCAAGGACACACGTTGAGAGAAGCTACTGTACGAAATGTTACGATTTGTACCGTGACGTCCTTTGTGTGGGAGGAGACGCAGTTTGCTAAGGAGGAAGTGGAATACTTAAACAAAAAGTAAAAAAAATAAAATAAATAATAATAATAAATAAATAATAAAGTCACTATGGAGAAAGCTGCCAAAGTCCAGTTTGTTGTTACAATCAGCAGCACAGGAAAATAAACGATGTGTAACCTGCAAGTGTCTTCTTCATACTGGACTTTGTCGCTGTGTGGTGTGAGCGATGAGAACTTGCTGCTGAGAGTTAGCGGTGTATTTAATGGCTGGTATTTATAAACTCATGCTACATGGACTTGTTTCAGCATTCTTACCTACAGCAGAAGGAGCGAGCGACTTGCAGCTGCTCACACACTTTACTGCACCACGCTATGACGGCCAGTTGTGTTATGGGCTGGTCTTTAATCAAACAAGCTGCATCATCAAAGTGCTTCGGTTACTGTGTAAGGGATCGAGCACGAGTCAGTGAGAAGAGGTTATTTATCGTAATTAAACATACCAAATTCAGAATTAATGTTCTGGCCGTGTTTGTGAAAAAATTTACAATTTTACATTTGCGACAAATTAAGTTAACTCTGTCACATCCTCATAAAACATTTGTTTAAACGTTTTTTTTTGCTGCCCTTTTTGATAATTATTTTGCTACTCTTAGGTCTACATGCCTTAGCGGTCGGTTCAAAAGGTTCAGTTGTGAAACCGCTTTGTGAAGAAAGTTAACAGGGACTTCGTCTAAGTGGGCTGCTTGTCATAAGGATTTTTCTAAACACCCATTCGCGTATGGTTTCTGTGTCTTATAATACATAGTGGTACAGTTGGGGTGTAATCCAGTCATTTTACACATCCGACAAATAGAGCCTTATTTTGACTGTCATGTGTGTACATATTGGCTAAGAACTATCCTTCATAAAAGTGTCGAACCTTACATGTGTAAATTTCTAATTAGATTTATTATATTGCAGTTGCACATTTTACTGATGCATTTATGTTGAAACATGCATCCAACACTAGTTAGTACTACACTTTCTCAATAATTGTAGGACAGATTCCACTGTTCGGCTATCATCGGCTGTAAAGTTAAATTGTCTGTTATGGCTTTTCAAGTTGCAACAAAATTATTCGACAAAAGTTTCAAAAGTTTCATTGCGTAAATACATAAATGCATTAATATCCAGTTACAAAATAGATGGGAAAATGCATATGATTTAACTTGAAATGTAGTTTCAGTATTTCCCCTTTTTTTTTATCAATGTATTGTCTGAATTGTGCTCAAAATCAGTATGTGAAACAGGGCCAGTTTTTGTGGCCAGTTTCAGACTTCAGTCACTGCTCATATTTTGAAGTAGACAAGTGCAGAGACATCATTAGTGGTGGATGCAGTTGATGGACAGCTGAATAAGGCAGGTTACGGTGTCCTTGAAGTATAAGAAAGTGTCCTTGTGGTTTTTTGCAGGTCCCATGTCACTGTTGTCAGGTGAGCTGATCTGTGCCTTCCAGTAGGTGTTAACTCTGTCCACTCTGAGCTGAAGACACACTAGCACAGGCCACAACATGTATTGTTAAGCATTTTGGGGCTAGATGACACTCTTGGTTGCCTGTGAGGCCTGTACAGTGTGTATGTATGTCACTGGGTACACACACACACACACACACACACACACACACACACACACACACAAAGAGGAAACATCACTTCCATCAGCTTGTACCAGCAAGGCCAATCTCTGGGTTCCAATAAAACTCCAAATGTATGTGGCTCCAAATGTATGTGGCACACACACACACACACATAGGTATTAAGGTGGTAGTAGAGTACGTCTTTGTCGTTGTGTGGAAATTTAAATATTGCATATAAAATCAGCTATTTATAGTGTCTCAATGCATGGATAAAATAAATTTTCTACTAATGAAATAATTGCATCAAATTTTACTTAAAACTGAAACTTCACATTATTACACATATACATTTTATCTATTTTGCAGTAACTAATTAATTTCACTTTAGCTGATACCGTGAAGCGGAGTGACATTTGGCCCTCCTAGGTTGTACCCAGACTCCTCAGTGCTCAAGTTCCTCACCAGATTGACCAGTGCTATTGGTTCTGTCCATAGACACAGATATGTCCCACTAGAGAGCTTTTGAGCTTTTCTCATAAAATCACTATAGAGCTATAATTTCATGAGGCATATGGATATTTGTGCTTCTGCACTGTGAGTTTTTTAAAGTTTTGGAATTCCTGAGACAGCATCTGTCTGGCTTATTTCATTTCACAGATACACCTGTACTTAGAAAATGAAGAAAAAGACGCAGACTCCAGCTACCAAATAGAGTGCTGGTGGGAGGGTTGGGGAGGTCAGCCAGAACTGAAAACATAATATAAATTTTGCACTTTAAAATGAGAAACACTTTTATGAAAATAGGGTTATGTGGAGTCTGTTAGTTACCTGTTATTTCAGCCATGGGTTTAGTAAAAGTACAGGGAGTTATACACGATGCCAGTAACTGCTAATGTAGCAGAGGAAATCAGGTGTGGGAAGGTCAAGCACTGGCCACAGTAAAACAAATGCTCCTCACCACAGTGCTTCGCTGTACTGTAATTGTACTTAATCCATGACATTAAGAACCACAAGGGAAGCGTCTGTGGTGTACCAGCTAGCTTCTTGGCTGGATGAGACCTGAGTTTCCTCTCTTTTACTCTGCGGCTTTTGGCAGGCTTCTCAGTGCAGAACCAGCCGTTCCAAAAGCTCGGTTTAGTCCTTGGAGCCGAGGGCAAACTGAAGAGGGACGCTCCTGACAACATGCATAGCACGCACACAGTTTGAAACATAACGCTGCCCAGTCTGTGAGTTGTCTACATAAAACTTTATTTTTATATTTTACAAGTGCAGGCCTTTCTCTGCCTGGCCCGTGGCACTGTTCCCGTAGAAGCAGAACCGGTTTTATGGGTCAGTATGTGTTAACTACAAGGAATTGCATTGGCACAATTGGAAACTGCTTGGCTCTGACAGGTACATTGTAAATAAACGAGACACTGAAGAATGGAAGAAAGTAAAACTCACAAAAACAAATCACAGTATTTAATGTATTGTGAGTGTTGACAGAGATATAAAATTCAAATATGGTATTAGGAAAGAGACTGATTAGGTCCCTACCGGTTTTGGTTTTGACTGCTTAAGGCTTTTGCCAGAAGAGTGCTTTGGAATTAAATTATGTTTGGACTAAAAGAAACACATGGCAATCATTGGTATGCTACTTCTCATTGGTAGGCTGCTTCTCATTGCTATGCTGCTTCTCATTGGTATGCGGCTTCTCATTGGTATGCGGCTTCTCATCAGTAGACAGCTTCTCATTGGTAGGCTGCTTCTTTGCTTTGGATTTGAATAGCTAAATGACAGGTGCAATGATGAGAAGGCCGACGGCCTTGCAAAGCTGGTAACACACCACATTTTGTTAATCTAACAAGCAGGAGTCAAACCAAATCAAACTACAGTGGAAGATGTGATCACACTTGCAAAGACTTTTAAAGAACTGGAGATGCAGAAGCACTGGAGTATAGCTGTGTCCTTTGCTTTTTTTTCCCTCCACACAGTGGAGTTTTTGGTTCTTCTCCTCCACTGTTGTCTGGCTTTCACTATTGCTTATTCTTTAATAATTGCAATTTCTTGTGTAAAGTGCTTTGAGGCACATTGCTGTAAAAGGTGCTATATAAAATGAATAGAATTGAATTAAGCAACTGGAGGGGTGTTAACAGAAATACTTCCGGAACTCCAGAGATCCAGACTGCAGAACATGTTTTTACACAATCTTATCTTCAGTCAGTAAAAGCTATCGATACTGTATTTGATAAGGCGTATAAGTGTTGTCAACTAACTATACTGAGGGTGTGCAATTTGTGTACGCAGATTATGGCATAGTGTGGAGATGGTACACAGGTTCATGTCAGTACTGTGTGGGTCTGTCTGTGCTGCTTTTGTTTGATAGGATTAGAGACATGAGCCCGCTTCTACAAACTGCTTCTGATTAACCCGTTTTGAAACTGATTTATCTTCATTTGAAGTAATTTACTAATAAGTAAATCATGTATGATAAGCTTTTCTATTCATGACTGTTAAGTGTCTTCTTACAACATTGTGGTGAAATGTACAAATAAATTGAATTGAATAAACAGTTTGAATACTGATATTAAATGTAGTAAGAGGTTTCTCACATGTGCTGTGTTTTACAGGGCACAGTGGCTTGGGGGAGGAACCACTTGCAAGTTGTCTTCTGGTGCTGTGAGTGTACAGAGTGTACAGAAGTACACTGAGTGCTGTGGTTTCAGTGTGTGTGTGTGTGTGTGTGTGTGTGTGTGTGTGTGTGTGTGTGTGTGTGTGGAGTTTAGACTAAGTGCTCTGGTTTCAAGGTGTATAATGTGACAGCATTGTGACATTGGGACAATGACCTGAGAAGCAGTGAGACAGTACATTGGGACAATGACCTGAGAAGCAGTGAGACAGTACATTGGGACAATGACCTGAGAAGCAGTGAGACAGTACATTGGGACAATGACCCATCAAAGATACGTGTCTCTGACAGCTGGGACTGGTTGGTTAGCTTATTAGAGCTCAGTGTTTTAGCCTTGCTGGACATGCACAGTGATATCCAGCATCATTTGAGGTACTGTTTTATAAATTGACTTTAAGCACATGTTGTTGTTTGAAGAGGGCATTGTTAGATGCTATAGAACAGCGGTCCCCAACCTTTTTTGTGCCACGGACAAGTTTCGTGTAAAACAGTATTTTCATGGACCGGCATAGAAACAGCTAAAAACAAAGTGCATAAAAATACAACTCATCAATTCAATGAATTAATGGATGTTTGTTTGTTACTCATTTTTGCTAGCTTGTGGGCTTAATTTTTGGTGTACCGTATCACGTGACCAAGACGAGCGTTTTTTCTAAAAAAAAAAAGGATTTTAGTTTCTGATAATCAATAAAATATTTTTAAATCAGTATTCCTGTGCGGGTCCAAATGACCCACGGACTGGTACCGGTTTGTGGCCCGGTGGTTGGGGACTACTGCTGTAGAAGATAAGTCCTTTTGGTGGTTGAAGGTTGGATGTTGGTGGCTGCAGGGGTATTGGAGTACTTTAAACAATAGTTCCTCTTTTGGATGTGAAGCTGTGGTCCAGCTGAAGAGGTGCCAATCGAGATTGCCACTGGATTTTCAGGAATGTGTTTGAGAATTTCAGAGTTTTCACACTGCTGTTCAGTATACATGAGAAAGTGACTGTGTACTTTCTCCTTTGGTGCAGTGTTTTTTGGATGAAGTGTGTCTTGAATTGAAAGTGAAGTGTAAAATATCTCCTTAACTCTATGTACACTCATTTGGTCTGTCCTTAGCAGCTTTAAATGTAGATAAAATGGAAAACTGGACAGCACTTGCACACACTTTCATAAGAAACTCACTGAAATGTCAGTGAAGAGTATGCTGGGAAAGTTAATATGTCACAGGGTGTCGTACAGCGGAAACACACACTGAAAGTGTTTTATGTGAACACACACACACGTGAACAAATTTGTTGGTACCCTTCCAGTAAAGAAAGAAAAACCCACAATGGTCACTGAAATAACTTGAAACTGATAAAAATAATATTAAATAATTTAATGTACATTGACTAATGAAAATCAGACATGTTTTTGAATTGTGATTCAACTGAATAATTTAAATAACCAGACTAATGAAACTGGCCTGGACAAGCATACAAGTATAGCTGAGTTAAATTACACTTGTTTCCTTTGGTGAACATTCTCTTCATTTATTTCTAGGAGTATAATGTGTTGTAGAGATTTTGATTTGGGTTCGATCTGCATGTTATGTATTATAGTTCTGTGTTTCCGTAGCTGGTGGGGGTTTAAATCATTGTAATGTACGTTCAAAGTCACAACACGTGCAATCCAGAGGAAACCGGATCACGCAGGTGTAAGCGTTAGAGACTGCCCGTCATGTATGCTGTACTAACTGTGCCCCCACTACTCTGCTTATAGCTGGAATATTAAACTTGTAAAACCTGGCTCTGACATTAGAACCATAATGCAATTTAAACATAACTTGTAAGTAAAACATTTTTTGATTAAAGCAACATCTGCTTTCACATACAAAATAGTAATGTAATATATTGCAATTTGTCTTAAATCAGCCACATTTTACCCCACAATCTCTTTAGCTTTTTAAATCTTTTTGTCTTTCACTGTGTATTTCTTTCTGTTGTGTTAAAGTGGAAGCCACAGATCAGATCTTCCATATATAAAATGATGGTTTAGTAACAGAGAGCTGCTCTGTGCTCACTTGCCAGTGCTCCCTAGTTTCTTCTTTATAAACTGGTGCCTTGAAATCAAAGCTTTAATAGAAATAGTCACCAGAAAACTGACCTATACATTACAGCATTTAACTGCAGGGCCCATCTTATGCCAGCTCTTTGTTGCCACCTGGTGGCAGTGTGATTACATTTTTCAAATACAGATACAAGCTGACTCATTGGAAATACTAGTTTCAGTTACCAGTAAATTACTGTCTGTGTCTGTCAGATACCTTCAAATGTACAACTAAGGTATTCTCCTGTTTTGTGCTTTTACTCACAAACCCTTTGAAATCTAAAAATGCAATGGGGTGTCCTTTGATGACCTTTGAAGCCATGTAGGAAAACCGTTTGCTTGGTATACAGTCTGTAGCGTGGGGCTATATGAGATGCTGTAAACTAACTGGAGCCAGTAAATGTTGTGTGGAACCTCTGCGGCTCACTTGACGATGCTTCCCTGTTTATTGTGTCTTCTCTTACGACTCACAAAAGCTTTTTAACGACACTCTGCAGAAACAGGTCAAACTGGTAGTGTTTGGAGTAAATCCGTATGAAAGCAGTGTTGATGTGTATTGGTCTGCCTTTTGTGTTTTCATATTTGGTTAATTGTAGTACTTCTAGGTTTGAAGGTTAAAGTGAATAATGTGTTTTATCTGCTGAATAGTCTGTATGTAAACCTTTTTTTTTGTAACTGTAACTTGGCATTGTTGGTCAGAGTTGAAACGTGGCAAAGGATAGCTTTTGTTTCTTAGTGAGAAGTTAAAGCTTCAACCGTAAAACCATAAAACTCCTTTTTACGTTTCTGGGCACAGTTTCTGTAGTATTGTTATCTGCATCAAAGTGGGTGCTTATCTGATTCTACATCATTAAAGGATGTAACAGGCATTGTAGACACAAGGAAGCCACTCAGACCAGCTTGGTCATTCAGATGTTAAGTAGCTATTGCATGGTTGCATTTGATCTAATCATGAGTCAAAAAATCTAAACACAGTGTATGAATTTTTATGCTTCAAAGATTAGTTTAAATCCCATCCATTCAAGTACAGAAGGTTTTTTGTGTAATGTAAGCTTGTCATCTAGTTTTAGTTTATGGCATTGCATTCTTAAACATGAAACACGAAAATTACATTAAAGTAGCCCTTGAAATAACTGATGAGATTAAAGGCTTCTACCCTTTCCTTGGATGAAAATCTTTTCAGACGAGGAGTTACTATATTAATTAAATGAATACGTGACTGAACTAATGTCCTTTTAGAAATGACATGACCACAGCTGTTTACAGCATTCTTGAGGATGTTGGAGAAGTAGCTGCTACAGCGCTGTTAAGCTCTGTTTTGCAGTTGTTTCACTGGGAGGCGTGTCGAACTCCTATACAGATCAAGCACATTGGAAAATTTATACATAAAATTGTGTAAACCTGCAGACCACAAACTAAGAAAGGCGCAGCATCGAGACTGTCCACTCGGTGGAGACAAACTACATTAAATGCAGGCCACATTAAATGAAACTTAAATAAAATAAAAATAAAAACACGAAAATACGCATATGGATAAAGAATCACTTATCAGTAACAATATATTTTAAGGGTATTGTGCAGTCCAGCTTTTTCCCATCCATGTTTACTGCAGTTTCAGATATTCAGAGCAATAAGACTGATGACAGGCAGGTGGATGGAGAGGTGGGAAGTGATGATGATGATGATGATGATGATGGAGATGGAGGAGTTTTCCCAGAGCTCAGGTGCAAGTCACAGGCATGTCTGCATCAAAACTGCACACATGGTGCACACACACTGTACCAGTGAGTCTGGAGCGCTGCAGTTCTGTAAACAAGACTAATGGCAGCTTTTCATTATTATTATTCATCATGATTACAATTGGACTTATTCCTAGAGAAATTTGAAATAATAATTACAGCATTTGGTCCATCAGACTCAGAAGTGTTTCAAACAATGGATGACTTGAGCCAGACCCCAACCGCATTACGTTGGCTAAAGTTTGTGGAAAATTTTTATTTACGTTTCACGAGGCATGGTAAAGTTTAATCGGACAGTTTTTTAAAACTAACGTAGATGAATTATGCAACCAGCAGTTCAGCTCAGTTTGTTGAATTGGGACTGGAAAAAGACCTCAGTATTTGTGTAAACGTTTAGAACAACAACAGTAGGAATGAGTGCTGAAGGACACTGGACTAGCAGGGTTAACAGTGTGTACAGCGATGAAGAATTGTGTCTGGAGAGACAAGTGCTACTCCAACGAGCTGCTAGTGCTACTCCAACGAGCTGCTAGTGCTACTCCAACCTACCAACTTTACTGCAAGTTCTGGCAATTTTCCAAAAATCAGAATATCGTCATCAACAGCCATAAATACCTAAACATTTGTCCTAGTACTAATTAGCTCCTGATTCCCACAAAGGTGGTTTTTGATATAGTATTTGTTTTATATTTGAAATGTTTTTTAATAGGTATTTAAGTCTCCTAGCAAATGTTATTTGATTATTTTTTCATTTTTTCAAAGTTTTGGTGCTTTCTGCCTGCACGCCTTCCACATTAAATGCAGTGTCGGTGGAGAGCTTTCTGCTGAATTCACACACTTGCCCCACTGCACTACTTCAGCTGTTGTGCCCTGCTGCCCTCATATACACTACATTGTCCTGTTGGTTTTGACTGAAATGCGAATGGGGCGCTTTCTGTGTACTGTGATGTTAGGGTGTCCCACAGGAGTACTCTGTGCGTATGAACAGGTGTCACCATCAGTCACAGTGGTCTTCCCTCCTGGGGTGACAGTGCCCCCACCTGTCAGAGGAGAGCTCATCACACAAAGCCACACCAGACACTGACGACTCCCTCGCAGGCAGGGAGTTGCACACCTGTGCACAGCTGAGGCCACAACACTACTTATGCTCCCTTAACACTTTCAGAAATTTCTCAGTTGAAATTAAGACCGACAGCAGTATTTGTTGAAGTTATTTGTTGAGGAACTATAATGAATGTAACGTCGCCATTTTTATTTGTAACAAATTTACAGTTTGTCATGTTCTAACCATTTTTGGTGATGTGGTCTATCCATGGGAAGTTGGTGCACTTAAAGTGGCAGAGGCTTTTAAATATCACTTGTAGGTGTACGTTGCTTTCGCTTTGCTCCGTGTTGCCTTCCATCACAGGAGCTGTGCAGCATCACCACCTCCGCTTGCTATCAGTGAAGACACGCAAGCTTTGCTGACTCCGCAGCTGCCAGAGAGGCATTGGCGAACATGGCAGCTGGAGCTCAGGTGCCCGGTAAGCTTTATGCCATGGCATATGCCAGCCAATCGTTGCTTGTGATAATTTAACTGGAGCCAGTACTACAGCAGCAGATGGGCTGAAGTATTGTTATTCTCACTTCAGCTCAAGGCCCCCCTGGGGGGGGGGGTTTGGTAAATTAAATCATAGCAGATGGACCCCTTGGGCTTGGTTTGTATTTACCATAAACAGAGCACCCCCCCTCCCACGTTGCTTACTGCTTATCTTGGTCCCTGGGGTGCATTACTAAGGCTATGATTTGAGCCCCTCCACCACTATGAAGAGAAAATGCTGCACCATACAGAGATGACGTCTTTATCTTTGCAGACTTTAACACAGAATTTAACAGCCATGTGAAAGGTCAGCTAAGTAAGTTTTTTATATGCGCTTTACTGCTCTAGTTTAAGAACCAGCTCTGGAGTGTTGGAAGCCATTAAACAAGTGAAGAAAACTGCTCTTCACACCAAGGGGATGTAAAACTAAAGGGCTGCTGTCTACTCAAAGACGTACTCAGTGCAAGAATGTTTGATCACTTAAATGCACATTATTTTATGCCAGTACCGCTTTGAAAGGAAATTGCTATCTTTACTACATTTTAGTTTTTTGAATGGTTTAGCTCACTGAAACTACTTCGTCTGGCTTTATGATATGGAATGAGGAGTGCTGTCGCTAAAGCAAAATAGACCAAACAATAGCCGAATGTTTCTCACTGAGCCAGAGCCAGGCTCTCATCCTCACAATGTACTTCCACATACAAAATACAGCATGGCTCTGTTATGTTAACAGCCTCCCTGTAGTTCCTTGTTATTCTGCCTATATACCGTGAAAAGCAGGGCTGTTAACATACTGATGTTGAATTGTAAAATGTACTTTCATTCCCATGGGAAAGGCACAGATGTTAAGCAGAAAAAAGGGTAAAAGTATATATTTAAACAGCAGGGAAGCAGATTTCCTGCCACAAAAGATAAAAGAGCACATGACCGTGCTGTAATCCGGTGCCTGCACTGATATGTCACTTTGGTGCCGTTTCGATTGCGGAATGTTTTACGGAGTTTCCGAAGGTGGCGTGGTGCTGACGTGGCAGCTCATCACACGTGGTACAGTTTACACACACTGTGTCAGCACCATCACACCTCCAGCCTGTGCAGCAGGACAGCTGTTCTGGCTCCAAGGAGAGCTCACGTGTTGCAGAATACACCTCCATGTGGGCTTAAAGGATCTCTCTCTGTGACACTCTCAGAGTGTCCTTTCACTAAGGGAGTGGCCAGAGCTTTTGTGTTTAGTGACAAATGGGGGGGCCGGGACACCCGCAGTACACCTGCTTCAGGTAATTGATTTCCATGCCCAAATACAAATGTATTTGTGGCCGAAATGTGCTCGTGGGTTCTGAAGATAATAGGGGGACGATCTATCCTCTCCAGCTCTGTGTCAATATTTGTCTTCCTGTATTTTTTACAATGTTTGTACACAAAATCTGCTCCTTTTGAAACAGTCAGCAGTGCAAACAGATCAGGTCAGAGTGATCAAATACATTTAAAGGTTGTGTCGGGTACTTGGAATTGCTTCTAACCCTTATGGTGCTAATTATCAGTAATCAGCTGTAAAGGTTTGGCTGAATTTATCCTCTCTGGACGTGCACTGTGATCCTTCACCAACTTTACTGTTATCTGCTAGTATTAACACTGTAATGTGCAGGGCCGTGGCTGCTGAACACAGAGCTTTCCTATGTTCCTGCATCATTCCACACCACACAAATACACCAGGTGTTGCCTGGTCATTATTGGCAGCTCTGTTGTAATTAACTCATCTACTACAATAATTATACACTTTCAATATTTTGATAGAAATATCTGTATGTAAAAGTTTAAATAAACTCTTAATGAAAAATAAAATGACAAAAAAAAATTTAGCTGGTAGTTTTGCTGGACAAATTGGCATCTAGTGCTTAGCTGTCCTGTTATGAAGATATTAATCTTTATCTTTAACCACTTATTGAAAATTTCCTATGATTTTTTTCTGTACATTTGTGAAGGAAATTCTAAAAACTGTTAATGGTAATTTTGTAGAATGATTGTATGGGCGTTATATTTACTGAGTTATCAATGTTGCGCTGTAATATGACACATTGGTGCTTTGTCTAAATATATAGTTAACGTAAGGTACGGTGGTTGTGAGTGTCTCCAAGATTTTCTCCGATGCATACATTAATACATTTAATGGAATTATGTTTGTGGAAGGCTAACACAGGCCTGAGGATGAGTAGGAGTCCTGTACATGTTCAGCCAAATGAAGGCAGTGTAAGATTTGTACATGTGACAGGATTATCTTACGGACACACTCTGCTGAGATCACCCTGTAAGTATACACACAAAACCACGGACACACACATAAATTGTGCTTATGAGCAAACAAAGGCATCAACCAGGCATTTCATCAGCCCATTGTCTGACATGGCAGGCCAGTGGCCTGAATGTATTTATGAGTGAGCGGTACATACATTTCCTGTTGTCCCAGCACGGCGGATAATGCGTGTTTTGTTCTGGTGTCCAGTGTGTGTGAGCGGCCCTGGTGCCAGCTGTCAGCTCTGATAGTGTCTCATTGTGACTCGCGGCCCACCAGCTGAATCACTAATTAGATTTACCATTTGAAATCTGTGGATTGCTGTAAATAATGAGACAAAGGAGCAGACAACGTGTGGCATTCAGGCATAACTGTAACAATTAATAATCACCGTAATTAACATGCTCCCTCCATCCCATTGATTATGACATTACCTGCGTAACTGATGACTTTCCTTCCCATTTCATTAGGGATGGACGCAGGGCACCAATATAGATTATTAATAAACTGCTCTGCATGTGAAAAGGATATTACACAAATTAGTGTCTGCTAAATAATCAAGTTAGACCTCTGCAATTTTAAACAATTAATCTAAATTTTACTGACCATTCCCGGTTGATCTCTTCAGATACACGCCTCGAAGAAAAATAGCCTCATTAAGAAAAGTTTAATCCAAATCATAGCTCAGGAATCGCCTGGGTTAAGGTCATAGCTGAATGTCGGAACAGACTCAAATTGACTGGACTTAAATTGAATCGATGTAATGTTTAAGAAAACAATATTGCTAATGGATGGTCTCTGTCCAACCCAAAATAAACATGTTTATCAGGAGGCCGACACCATGTGGGAATCAGCACACTGACACCCAGAATTGATGTCGCCTATAATAAAGGAAATGTCTCGATCTGGGCAGTTGGATGTCTGAGGCACAAACCTGTTGCCTTTCATGTGTAAAAGTAACGGGTGGTGAGAACGGGGGACAAGCCAAAGAGCGTTTCAGCTGAAGAACATGAAACTCTGCAGCTGCTTTGCAAGGTTTTTCTTTGAAAAGAGTGATTCTTTTGTGAGGGAGAATGACAGCTTATTAGTTAATTGACATAAAAATAAATTGGACAATCCTCTGTGTTACTAAAGGGTGGGCTCCCTCCAGTGTTACCAGTATTGTATCACAGATAAATGGTCTTAAGTTACTTGTGTCTGGAAAAGTTTATTATCTTCATTTAAAGTATTTTTTTGTCTCAGCATAAAGGGTTTGCTCGTTGTATCCGGAGGTCAATCTCATTTAACTTTCTTCAGGTGGACTGGAAGGTTTCCAGCAGAATTTCATGTTCCGTGAGGTGTACCAATGCCGGAAGCATGGTAGGACTTGCCGGGTCCCATGTGAAGAGCCGCAGACCATCACAGTTTAGTGGGTGAGGACGGCCTCATGGTAACGGCTCTGAAGTTGGTCATGTGTTTTCCTAATACCACGCTCCACAACTGTGTTGACACACAATTTTTGTACCAGTTTTCATAGAATAGTTTCACAGACTTAAAAAAATCTTTATAGTATCTACATCCAATTAAAAACCCTTCCCCAAAGTGCAGTCTTGCAGAAATACTATTTTCATCTGCACACTTTGGTCCCACAAGAGAAAAATGCCTCAAGGTATAATTTGTCTCTGAAGGAAACCGACAATAAAGAAAACTCTACCCCCTTATTTCTACAAGTGGACTCTGCAATTTTACTGCAACGTTCAACTGAACAAGATTGTTGTCCATAATACTGCGATCTGTAATATCTAACAGGTGCAGTAAGGTCATCAGGTAAACACCATATTCAGTGTAACACATTACATGCACTTAACTGGCAAGCAGGGCAGCAGTCAGGGGCGTTTCACTCATCTTGGCCTCAAGTGATCATTTATTACACGTTGCACCTCCATGTCAGGTATGGCTAACAGGATATATTGATTTTTGAGTACAGATATTCCAGCATTACTTTCAGTGATTCAAGAGTAAAATTGTGATTTTACTGAGTCAGATAAGAAAGGACTAAAAATACAAGAATAAATGTTTGAAGGAGCATTTTGGCAGGCTTACAGCAGATAGTGTGTTGGAGGAGCAGAACCTCCTCACTGCCATTAAACAGAAGGGGTGTTTGCCTTAGTCGGGCTACACTGATGACCGCAGTAAGACCTGTCCCTGCCCTCTTATTAACTCATTCACCTTGTTGGCCCCTCTGTCGTGCTCTTTACCAGCTGCTTTTATTGCAGCTTTAAATCAAATATGGCACTTTTCCCTGCTCAGCAATGTGAGACATGCTGGGGCTTCAGTAGCTCACAGCAGCTACGGGAGCATCTCTGGGGAACATCTCATGTCCCAGCGATTTTAATTCAAAGCATGTTTATGCTCATCTTGGAATTAGCACGTTTTTATTTTCACTCAGACATCAAACATCTGAATTAGTCTTTTTTTTCTTTTTATTTGACATTACAAAAAGTAATATTTTAACCTATATGAATTGAATTTATGAATAGTACGTCTATAGATGCTTGTTAACTAGAATGCACTGATCTTATCAAAGGACAGTGCCGCCTCTGTAAATCTCCCCATGAATAACAATACAGTCTGGCTGTTTCTTTGTTTGGGACCAGAGGGAAGGGAAAAGTGCACATGGGACAGAAGGGGGTGCTCACAGACACCCGCACCTCAGTGAGCAGCTCTGAGTGCGCAGTGGGGGGGGGGATGGCTGCACTGTTACCGCTCATTGTGTTTTTCAGAGCCATGAAAGGGCCACTTTGTCATCGTTTGTCCGAGGGACCTGCAGCTCACGGTGGACCCCGACCTTTTTTTTTATGGGGAGGGGCCTTATCATGGCTCCCTTTCATCAACATGTTTGGCCAAAATCAGACATCTTGGCTGAGTGATGTAGATCTCAGCCCTGTGCACCTCACACCCTGACACTTACTCCTGCAGTTTAATGCAAACGAAGCAGTTGATACAAGAGTAAAATGAATTAGTTAATGAGATGGTTTTGTTGCCGACACATTTATTAGGACAGATATGCAGCAGCAACATTTTTATCCATGTAACCATGCACACTTATTTTCCAGTCCCTGAAGCCTCCAGCTGTCTGAAGTATAACATAAAACTACCACTATTATTACTTCATGAAGAACAAGAAACAACTTCCTTTAAAAGCAAAAAATAAATAAAGCAAAATCAGCCAGCTAGGCCCTAACCTGAGGTAAGATCATTTTTCAGTATTTAAAGATTTTTAACACAGTTGGACTATGGATGTTATCCTGCATGTCAGCCAGGAACAGGGTGTTTTTTAATCTCTGTGACTATGAGAGTCAAGCCTGTGCAGGCCTGACAAAGAAGCTGAGATAGGGGCTGTGATGCACCAAGGACTTTTCACTGGGGACCCTACTCTAGGGGCCTTGCACTGGACACCCTGCACTGGACACCCTGCACTGGTGACGCTGCATAGCGGTCCCTATGCTACTGAGTCTGCACTGGGGTCTGTATGCTACAGACCCTGCACTGGGAACCCTAGACTGCAGACCTTGTACTGAAAACCCTAGGCAGAAGACCCTGCACAGGGGACTCTACACTGAGGACCCTACACTGGAGACCACTACACAGGACACTCTACACAGGAGACCCTGCCCTGGGGACCTTACACGGGAGACCCAGCACTGGGGACTCTACATGTGGGCCTTGTTCTGGATTGGTGCCACTGTGTTCGTTGCCCACACCCAACACCCTCACACAGATGTCTGGATGCCTTCAGCTCGCTCACAGCCATCAGCTGTCCCGGACATGAACATGGGAACAGAGGTGCACCAGGACATGGAAAAGGAACCCTTCATTCACAAAAAGGGAGATAGGAGTTAGGAGATAGGATTTAGGAGATTTACAAACCTTTATCCAGTGCACTTTGCCTGAAGCGGCAGTCACAAGTCGTATTTAGCAGATTTTGTGATGAACACTGGGATGCTTGGGAAATTTTTGAAGTAATCAAATTTACACAGATAAATAACCCAAACAGAAAAGTCCCCAAAAGCACCTTTTGAAAAAATGAGAACAATTAATTATACATGTGAAAACCTGAACTACTCTGCATTTGATGAGCAGTTTTGCAAATCAATGACTTACTGAGAGCACAGAGGTTTACATGTCAAGTCCTGTCTTTAGCTTGCATGTTTAACAGTAGATATGAAAACAAAGAAAGGGGACAAGGGCCATGAGGTACCTTGGTCAGGTAGCACTGCCGCCTTACCTCTTACCACCAGTATTGTGATTTTAGATGTGGTCCTTGGCTCTTTGACTGTGATGTCTCTGTGTCTTCCTCCTGCTGGTCAAAGACCAGATCTTCAGGCACATATGTGATGATAATTCACACACAGTGTGAGTACATTGGTTTGGGACCACACTCAGGATATACCCTTCCATGTACCTATTGTTGCTTGAGATAGGCTGCCAGCCACCCATGACCCTAATTCAGATTAGCAGTTTGAAAATTAGTGAATGAATATCAGAAAGAAAAAGTCAACTAGACTCTTGTTATCTGTAGTTGTTGCATATTTTAGAACCTTTCCAAACACATAAGCAGTAAGATGTTTACACACGTAGGGAGATGGTTTTCAGAAAAAGCACAGAGTGAGCGATGAGAGACTTTTGCATGATAAGAGTCAAGTGCAGTCTTAATAACGAAGTGTAGGACTTCATGAGAAGTGCTAATGTGAGGAGTGTGTGTATCAGTACAGGCTGAGTGATGGTGTAAAGCGTTATTATATCTGGCTAAGGAGGCAGTTCACACTGCAAAATTGATTAATATTTGGTTTCAAAATGACATGCAATGATGCATGTGTCCTCTCCTCATGCAAATGAACACTTGTGAAGAGATGAATAGCCTCAGTAGAAGACTGTAAAGTTCAACTGGGAGATTTGCATATGTATATTGAAAGTTGCTGATAATATGGGGAGCAGGGAGGAATAAATGTGGTCAGTTTGTCACTGTAAGACCCCACATTCTCAGAATTAGACCTTGTTAACACCACCGAACTAAAACCGCTCAATTATTTACATGCTTTCAGACATAATGATGTAAACTGTACACTGACTGAGAGTCTAAACAATGAAGATATGTTTAAAAGCATGGCACAGTGTTCTTGCTAAATGGCAAATTTACACTAGACACCAATTTTAACTTTAAACTTGCTAAGTACTTAATAATATTGAAACTTGAAATGGAGTATGCAGTATTTTGCTTAAAAAATGCAGGTAAGTAGGTCAGAATTCTTTTTCGTCACAGTCCATTGATCCATTATGAGGCCCTGTCAACTTAAGATGTTTAATTTTTAAAATAAATTTTTCAAATAATTATTTTTTCTCTTTTTATCCAATGTTGGGAGAGCAGCAGTAAGGTGATTGGCTGTGTGTCTGTCCAGTGTGGGAGAGCAGCAGTGAGGTGATTGGTTGTGTGTCTGTCCAGTGTGGGAGAGCAGCAGTGAGGTGATTGGTTGTGTGTCTGTCCAGTGTGGGAGAGCAGCAGTGAGGTGATTGGTTGTGTGTCTGTCCAGTGTGGGAGAGCAGCAGTG
>JABJVR010000016.1:373649-388533 GCA_025773905.1 Chitala chitala
ATATGCACATGAACAGAATAGCATTAGGCAGTTAACAGACTAAAAATCAAAATGAAGCTAATATTCTGCCCAGATGTGCAAATACTGACAGACTGTGTCACGGTGTTTAAGAGCAGGCCTTGTTAAAGGAATGTGATCCAGCACCATAAAATGTTTTCTGTAAATCCCATATCCAATATATTTCAGTATCTGAAACAGGAAACCAGTAGAAGGTATGTGGGCATAATCTGATATGATCTTGTCATGAGAAATGTTATTACAGTTTATCATATTCACTAACATTTAAAATGTCACTTTCACCATAAAGACTGAATATGTAATCATATAAAGTATATGTATGTCACAAAAAAAGTTAAATAAAGAAATTATAATTATTATAAAATTAAATTAATAAATACTAATAATCCAGTGTCAAGTAAAATTTAAATACAATACTACACTTTAAATAAAAACATCATCCAAATTTTTACAATTTTAAAATAACATGATCAAAGTATAATTTTTGTAAATTTTGAAAAAATAAAAGTTGAATTAATGGATATCGTATACATGGTTAAAGCACAAAAAGCACTTTTTCAGTTTCTGAAAATGAATTCAAATGTCATCATTTTGACACTGTACTGTTCATTTGAGCTGTTACAATATATACTCATATTGTTCATATCATAACCAAAATATTTTTAAAAAGTGCAATCAATATTTAAAATTATTTTGAAAAAAAAAAACAAGCAGTCTTACAAACTCCATAAAAAGTATTAAGTTAAATATTGTCGATATACACACTAGACAAGTTGTAAAGACAGACACAAACATATTTAAACTTAAATTAACTTCAACAAACATCCTGTGGACCACTCCACAAAAGGGGATTACAAGTATTAGATGAAAAGAATAAAAATCAGATGCCCTTTGATGTCTACAATTTGAAAATTAAACACAAGTCTTCCAAATTCTTCACTAAGAAAAACTACAAAAAGTATGCTGTTACTTTAGAAAAAGTGCCAAGTTTTACACAAACAAAATGTTGAAGTGCAAACGAATGCAGTAATTGTCACTGATAATAGAGCTGCAGAGAGTCTCTACTTACGTCTGCTATTAAACAAGTGTGTGTGTGACAGACACCAGCACTAAGGTAAATCCAGTTAAAGATTCCTTACAGTCATTGTATGAGACACACAATGAAATTCAAGTACACTGTTTCTGTACTCAAAGGAATTAAAAAAGTAAATAAAATTACAAAAACAAATACTAAATACACATATTTACATTATAAAGACACTGGCACAGTGAATATTCACAGGCAAAGGAGCAGGAAAACACTGACTGATATTGTAGTGCCTTAACACATTTTATATGTTAAAACATATAACACCTTGACTATACAGCACAAACACACCACAGAAATAGCAGAATTTCATAAAATTAAAATTTTTTATAAAATATTTAATACACAATTTATTTAAGCACAAAATTTTATATAGCACTATATGAGGACATCTTTTACCATAAACAAGTTGGCCTTAACATCAGTTACATTTAGTATTACCAAAATGTACACATTTCCTAAAGTTTAATATTGACATAGAGGTTCTGGCTGGGTGTACATTATTCATCATCACATTATTATAATGTTAATATTTGTTCAATGTAAGGCATTATAGAGTATACTGTGATTACAAGTGTGTTGTGCATAGCGAGTGGATGCATGTAAACACACACACACACACACACACACACACGCACACACAGACCTTTAGATATACTATCCTATAACAATAAAAGGTCACTATTTCTTACTTGAAAGCATTTTAGTGGCCAGCTCTTATTCCTATTGAACTTCATTATTAAGCCTGACTGTAGAGCACAGACAACAGCTCTGAGACGGGCGCGGGGAGGTGTTGCTTGATGACAGGGTAGGACAGACGCACTTCAGCACTGGAGGCGACAACGTCTCTGCATTTCCAAGCCAGTTTCGCAGTGCCTTTCATGTGCTGATATGAAGGCACCATCCACCCTTCATTAGGAGGATGCTTTTCTCTTTCACATTGCAGATTTCATGTCTTTCTAATGCACATCCAAGTACATCTAAAATAAGTACAATAAGAAAAAAATTGTTTGTGGTTTGTAGCGATGACTGTCGTAAAATACTGAAATGGACATTATCAACACCAGATTAACAAAGCTCTAAATAAAAAAATAAATGTAAGTCTTTGTAGTTAAATAACTAAAATAAATTACTGATAGTCAGACAAATATTTTTTGTTGTTTGGAAAGTACGGTTTTCTTATTTCTTATTTGTCTTTGCCTCCCAGTGCACATTAACCCAGCCGGTTTCTTTTTGCATTGACTCTAAAAGCAAACACTAAGCATTGTGACAAAGTTGTATGGAACTGAAAAAGATTTCACATATAAACGTTTACCTTGTAACGCTTTAATTAAATACTCAAATAACAATAACATCAGCCTATCAAAACTCCCCACTGAAAAAAAGTGAGAACACATCTATAATTGAATTTAATTACACTTTGGTAGACAGCAGTGTGTGAGAGAGCACATCACAGGAGCCCAAAGCAGTAGTCAAAGCCCTAGGAAGTGCTTTTGGAGGATTTAGGCGAAACTGGGTAACTTGAGCAGGGCGTATGCTCCCCCCTAACATCCCCCCCCCCCAGCCCTATCTCCATAAAGCCCACCGGCACTCTGCTGAGCCTGAGCAACCAAAACAGTGGCCCGGCATGGCAGGCCAATCAAAAAACAAAAGCTTTAGCAGCAGCTGTGTGAACACAGCCATAATGCTGACAGGATGCAGAGGTAGCGAGGTGTAGAGCCAGCCACAGGGCAGGAGGTCTGAAACATGTTCACAGTTTCAGCCTTCAGTAGAGATGCACAATTACCCTCCATTAATAACATCTCTCATCCCATCCAACCTGAGGAGTGCTCTTTTGTGGGTGACATGTAGTTTGTTCAAAAAGCACATCAAGATACCGGAAGACCATGAGGGACCAGCTCACTCCACCACCTCCCTGCTGTGCTCCTACACCAGCACTGTGGCCCTTTTTAGTAAGCAGACACACACACACGCAAACTTTGAGTGTCAGAGTAGGTGGCTGTGTCAAACCTTCAGTGTGCAGCACATTCCTAACAGCTGGGGAGTCTGGCCTCTCTCACTCTCCTGCAATCTCTTTCTATACCCTAATGTATTTCAGTAACTGTTCAGCTTTCAATTAAAGTCAGACTGGCAGAATATAACCAAATAAGCTATTTTTATCTGTGAAACAAAGCATTTGTTTTTAAATATGCCAGTCAGACATCACCTTCAGGCATAACTACAAAAGGAAGCTGGTATTTTATCCTTAAAAAGTAAAGGCACTATGCATTTTTGAGCAAGTTCAATATATGGTCAACATGTTATACAAATATTCACATCCACCCATTTTATATTGTACCAAGACTGCAGCTGCAGTGGATTCTACTAATTCAACAAAAAATAAGGTGAAATGTTTTCAAGCAAGTCCAGTTACCACTGAACAACACTTGAGATAACCTTGCTGACTAAGACTCTTCATAGGCATAATTTAACAAGATATATCAGTTACTTTTGATCACCTAAGCACAAGTTAGGTTATTTAAGACCTTATCAGTCCCACAATAAGGGCATTTGCACACTGCATTGAGTTCATCCTATGAGTGGAACAGTGGGCAGCCAGCCACACATAGTACCCAGGGAGCTACCGGATGGTATCTTGCTCAAGGACAAGCATGGCTATAATGGGATTTGAACTGAGGGGACTTCTGCATCCCAACCTGATGTTCTACCCATTGAGCTGCCAGGCCACTACATGCCATGCTCACCAAAGCTGACTGATATTGTACAGGTACACACACCTGACACCTAACAGTACAAATCTCTCTGAAATAATGGATGGTAGGTGATTACTAGTCTCAAGGGCTTATTGGAATTATGTGAGGAGTCAACAAATTGGGAAATGTGCTTCATTTACATGTCTCCTGTTAAACTAGCATATAGGAATATAGTACACTGCTTAATACCCTCAAAGTGCAGATTTGAAGCCCACACCACCTCAGTGTATAGGTTCTGTTACTAAACTGAAAAATAAATGCAAAGCTGGATTGTAAGAAAGTCAATATTTTTTTCAGTTTCTCCAAACCCAAGGAGCAACATAAACACGCACGTCAGCTGCTGTCAGTCAGGACTGCATGTAACACTTAGACGTCACCCACAGACATTCACACTGACATACGATAAAGCTGCCGGTTTGTGGCAGTAATTGGAAAAGCCCTTCTAATCCTCACACCGTGACAGACGCATTGACAGTGTGTGGCAGGGGAGCGTGTGCAACGTCTCCCTATAGTCTTATTAGTCTAGGTGCTGTGGAGAATGCAGGGACACCAACTGGCTGCTTGGTATGGAAAAACCTGCTGGGTATTTATCTAAGTGCTCATTTACTCAGATTTAAAGCATCACTTTATAATTTGACCTCAGTTAAGAGTGTTCAGAACTCTAACAGATATTCTGCACAAGACCCATAATGAAAATTTACATCTTTTTCCATCCATGTGTAAAGTAGCTATGAGACATTAGGCAGGCAATGAAATAAAAGTGACAACTGTATGACAGAACACAGGGAAACAGGACTGAATTCACTTGGAGATTGAAGGCTTTTGTAGAGAGAAAACGAAAAAACAAAGTCCAAGGTCAAAAGTGATCATCCGGAAAAATGGGCAAAGGGTCAGTTATCTAGTAGATCAGAGATTAACTATGACTACAGGAGGGAGACATGAAAGGAAGGAAGGGTGGAGCCTTCACAAAATGACTATCAGGAACTAAAAGACAAAAGTCAAGGTATGTTATATGCTAGGTAACTGCCATAGGACAAACCCTGGGTCTCCCGTGACTAGATCCAGGTCTCATCACACAACTGCATCATTCCCATCATACCTTGTCCCAGGACATCCATACCATTGCTCAGCTACTACTCCTGAAGTCATTCTCTCCCTGTATGGTGTTCCACTCCCACATGTGCCTTCTTCCTCTGTTTTTTGAGTTTAGCTTTGCTTCCCCTTCTGTTTTCTGTGCCATCTTCATTTTGATTTGACTACTATTAATTTTTTCCGAACCTTTTCCTGTGCACTGATAACAATTGTGAATTTTGGAATTTGGCTTTAATTGACCAGTAAAGAAAGCTCTGTCATTAAATCCCATCTGTGGCAGATCATTACAGTATATGTATGTATGTATGTATGTATTTTCTAAGGATGAAAGGACAAGAAATGAAATTTATTCACTCTGCTATCAGTCATATTTTTGGTGTGTAGACTAGTTTTCATACCCTTTCACTTATCTCCACCTGTGTGATGCTCATCCACAGATGTTAAATTCAGCAATAAAGAGTACAAAAGAGTGACACCACCAGTATATGTTTTAGGGTCACTTAGTTAACTTTTTGAAGTGACTATCCACACCCATGGATCACATATTCACTCACAACAGAGAGCTAAAGAAAGTTAAACTCTCAGCTGAACTCAGGACAACACTGACACCCACACTTTCTCTGTCTTCTCTGGACCTTCCTCACCTCCTAGACAGGTGATGTACTCTGCAGGTATCTTCAGCAAACTATTCAACCTGGCTGATAACCTCAGTGCAAACACAATAGCTGTCTCTAAATCCCATTTTCTTCAACCAAGAAACCCCAAAACTGTACAACATGTTATTTTGAAAACCCACTAAAATTTGCTGTCACCAAAGATGCTAGGGAGTAAACCAGCATTCATGGACAAACACAGGCGTGCCGTGCTCACACATACACACACACACACACACACACACACACACACACACACACACACACACACACCATCTGTATAGCTAAACACACACATATATATATATATATCCATCCATTATCTTAACCGCTTATTCCTTCTGAGGGTCGCGGGGAAGCCTGGAGCCCATCCCAGAGCACATAGGGCGCAGGGCAGGGCACCAACCCACCACAGGGCACACACACACACACACACTATGGGCAAATTCGACACACCAAGCAACCTAACCTGCATGTCTTTGAACTGCGGGAGGAAACCGGAGCACCCGGAGAAAACCCACCAAGCACAAGGAGAACATGCATACTCCACGCACACAGACCCAAGGCAGGAAGTGAACCCCAAGCCTGGAGGTGCGTGGCGACAGTGCTAACCAGCACATATATATATATATATATATATATATATATATATATATTCTGTTATAAAATTAAGCATTATCGCTCAGCATGTTCACAAAAACACTTATAATTAACACCTCTCATACAAAACTGGCTTACTATTGCAATGAATTTGCCAAACATAAGGAAAAAGTTGTTAACTTATTTTTTGTGCTAATTAGAGAAAAAAGCTAAACGCTAAAAGATATTCAACCAAATGAAGATGAGTCATTAATCAGAGAATTACAGAGACAACCATGGGAACTGTGTGACTAAAACACACTCATCACACCAACAAAAAACAGAACGGAAACAGTCACACACTTGTGTATATCTTATTTTACATTTTCTCAGTTTTTATGTTTCTGAGGATCAGACTAAAAGCATTAAAGTATCAGGTACAACAGGGTTGGTTACATAAAACCTAACTGATGTTATAAAACCACCATGGCCCAAAAGACATCCTTTGAATGCATTGCATTACATGAGGGTAGTTCGTGAGTTTTGTTAGTCACCAGGAACATGGCCTACATTGAGGTGGCTGTACAGAGTTACTGGGCTGCTTTGGTGACCCTGAGAGGTACGGCCTTTTTGGAATGAAGGAGCTTTTTCATTTATAAGGGTAACAGGAGGTATCAGCTTTCTCTGGGCAAGAATCATTAACTATTAACACAATGTGTTATTATTTCTTTTTTTCATTCAAATGTAAATTCTGGGAGCACGATGACCCACATTAATTTGGGAAAAAAAGGGAACGCTTCTCATTTTGCAGTCTGTGGAACCGGCACTCTTCAAGTTAGCAGTTAACCCCAAACAATCCTCAGCTGTGGTCATCTGTGGTATCTCCCACAACAAATGGAGAAGTCATGTAATGGCTCAAATGGGCAAACCAAAGGCTTGCTGTTTGTTCTTGTAACACTAATCTCATGGAATGCTCTTATAAAAAGATAATACACATTTCCACAGCATTTATGTTAATGCAATGAAGCTTTTTTTTGATAAGTTTCAAAATGGCAAATATGAAAACTGAACATCCTAAACTACCTATACTACTAAAGTTTTTAACAGGACTAAATTCTAAAAATAAAACAAAGATAAATATATTATAAACAGCATTGACACTATCAGTGAATATGGATAAGTTAAGATGTCAGATCTAATCTTGAAAATGATTTCCCCAGGAAATATACTTTCCTCATTGGTTGAGCTATTCTAAAACAACCAACTGAAAGTACTAGCAAGAACTGTGCTGCCACTGAAAAAAGTATAATCTGTATATAAACTATTTAAAATATTTTATCAAACCTATAACATATATTGTATATGAGTGATTGTTGTAAAGTAGGACATGGCCTGAATAGGACACTGACTCATTGCAGGACACGGACACACACACACACACACACACACACACACACACACACACACACACACACACACACGCACGCACTTATAACTACAGGAAGAAATCACCAAATTTGGAGCAAATTTAATCCCCAGGGAGAGCCTGCATACAGACTCCATGCACACTGTGAAGAGAGAGATATTAAAACCCACACTGCTCTGTGTGTGTCCATCATATTATGATTGCCCTTCTTTTCATTACAAGATACAGTAAATGTAATTTTCCCCCCACTTTTATTCACTGTTGTTTGGTTCCTACACCATGATCAAAGGGCACATTTGGTATTTTCAACAGTACCACTTTACATGTCATCAGCACAAAAAACATCAGCATTACAGGAACTTAGTAACTGGACATAATACTTATAACAACTATCATGTCAAACTAATTGAAACCAACCGATTACATGTTGACCTCAGTACCAGTTATAAATATATATGAAAAAACCATTTCAATCAGAGACTCAGGCCTGCTTTTTGAAACATAAGAATTTTTAGAAGTGAAACTATTCATCACATTTTTTGGTTTGCAGACTACTTCACATAACATGCATAATCAGAACCAAGTTGTAAATGCCATGCACTTAGTGTATAAACACCAAAGGTCACTATTGATTAGAAAGGGCTGTCCAGGACACACAGAACTGTGAGCACAACTAGCGGCTACAAGAAACAGACAAAAGCAGGTTGCGTGTGGAGTATCACAACTGCTTAACAGAACACTGAAACGATTTGAGCAAGTGTTCAGCATTGCTTGTCCCATCTGTCCTCAGCTGTCTGATCACAAAGGACAGAGTCAGACCAGCCCATGGAAAAGGCAGCAGTAACTACTGTACTATCATACTGCAGACAGAAGAAATATCAATGACCTGTAGTCACGAAGACAAAAGTTATTTAGCCGTTGTGCTACCATAATAAAATGCACCAGGCTCATTAATTTTATATAATGTTTTCATACAGATCTTTTATTGAGCCACGCCTTATGGTAGTATTAATGCAGGTCCACCATCTTATTCAATTAGGCAATCTTTTTCTTTGTTTTCCAAAAAAAAAAAAAATTATGACGCCTTTCGCATTGTGTTTGGCTGCATCTATGAAAGTACAGGTTAAAGGTCACTGTTTTAAGGTTTAGTTTAATGGAATGGTTCAACTACAGTTCGGGATTTCTGCATTTAAATTGATTTCTCCAACAGCTGATGAAAATAATGCAGCAAAGCATTAAGAAACGTGATCCCTGTTATTTAATGATAATTGCTGGTTGAAAATACAGGACCTTCTGTTCTGTCTGCAGATTGTGCTGGATATGTTTTAGTGTTGTTTCCTCATGGCAAAAGAGGCTCTCATTCAAAACACCACTGATGTTTTAGGTAGATATATTGTATGTCAATTTGAATTGAAAATATTGAATATTTATAGCATAATTTCATATAACCTGAAAGCCATATTATGTGTTTTGTTAAAAACTACTAAATAAATAAATAATATATATTCAAAAACTTTCACAGTTGTCTAATAGGATCTGCAAGGTATGTTGGAAATATTACGAAATAAACTTTATATAGATGCAATTTAGCTCAGACTGCAATATGATCACAAACACAAAACTGCATTTTGGTAGAAATACAATTTAACCAAAAGCAATCTGTCTGCTGACATTTACATGCAACACCTGTTAATGCAGGCCTTGTTTAATGGAAAATACCTTTGTTTTCTCACATTTGTTCATTTTGTTCTTCTAAAGTCAGGGAAACAAAATATTGGGTTATAAGGCTATAAAAAGGACATTTCCCATCACATAAATTAAATTTAAATTGTGATGCAGTAATCTAATCTGTGACATGAAATAGTATCCTGGCTTTTGTGTGTTTAAGCCTTGAAGCAGACTGTTTGAGCTAAGGTTACAGGTTGTAATTCTGATGGTGAAAAGGACTAAATCTGCCTACTTTATCTTGAATTTAAGAAAGGAGGTTAGAAAGAGGATCTGTCTCCAAGCGTCCACAGGAGTGCATACTGTTAACTGTAAAAAGGAGCCATATTTTAAAAGTGCATTTGCGTAAAAGGTTATCATGGAATTTCTGTTTTATTAAAGTCCTTCACATACGTGTCTTCAACTTTCCAACTAAATGGCTTGGCCACCTGCAATTTAACAGTATTAGCATGAAAAGACGTGAATAGCATTGCAGCAGCAGAACGGTGTCGTAAGGGAGCCTTAATTTTGTTGGTGATGATAATGGCAGTAATGTAACAGTAATGGCAGTGGCAACAGGAGAAGGAAGAAGGCAGCCATCTTCAGTCAGCATAAACGGCTCTGCTCAACTGTGGCCGACAGGAAACAAGAGACACCAAACAGGCCTGAGTGACACACCGCTGCACGGTGACAACTGCGTGCCCTGTCTGTCCGTCGTGAAAACCCAGCACTTCTTCATCCTGCCACTAACCCCCTTCTAGAAGCAGCAACAGTGCTGACATTGTGCTAGAGCAGGACCTGAAACCTGGTATCAGCGTGTGTCACGGTTACTGTGCGTCTCAGTCACACAAAAGGGAATCAGAGGGCTGAAGCAGCAACACTGTACATTCCCATTAGCCACACTATAATCACTAAATGATCCAACACTGTATGTCCTCAGAAGAGGTTTCCTTTGATAATGACAGCAAATCTTAAAAAGAAATGCACAAAATGAAGCTACATTAAATCCATCTTTTGACTAGAAAACTACCCTCATTCGGTGTGGTCAAATGCAAGTAAACCCAATGTAGTATGTACTCTACAGTATATTTTCATTAAGCTCTCTTGCCATTAGAACGTATACAACAATAATGACTATAACACTATGTGAGCAATGGTAACATTTTTAATTTTATTTTACCAAGTTGTATTTATTATGTTAAATAGGTTCTGGTTTTAAGAAGTATAATCTAATATACTTACCTCTTTTAAATATCTTAAGACAAAGAAATCTGATTTTTTCAAAGGATTGACAGTCTTGAAAATATAACAATTATGTAACAGTAAATCAGTTATCACTTCCATGTACATTTACAAAAAAAAGGTCAGCTATTTAATTGCCAAGGCAGCATGGTGGTGTGGTGGTTAGCACTGTCACCTTGCACCTCTAAGCCTACGGTTTAATTCCTGCCTTGATGTGTCTCAAATGTCTGGTGTGTATGTATGTACTGTGGTGGATTGGTGTCTCCTGCCCTGTGCCCTATGTGTTCTGGGGTGGGCTCCTACCTTCCCTGTGGCCCTTAACAGGATGAAGTGGTATAGATGATATCTGACTATTTAACTGCCTCGTCACTTTCAGTCTACAAGCAGATGTATTAAACAGTGCCTAACACAATGGAATGGTAGGATCAGTTTAAACTTCTTCTCCTACTGTCTGCTGGTCAGTTAAAATTTCTGACAGACCGCAAGTACAAAACGCAAGCCTTTACAATTTCAACCCCAATTTCTGAGTGTCCTCAGTTGCTGTCCACATATCCATACTTCAAGTTCTTTAAATTGTCAGAGTAACATGCTCCATTAAGCTGCATGACAACACGTGTTACGAAAACCACAATACAAACCAAAATCAATACAGGGGCTGCAGGAAAGCAGTAAGTATAGACGATGCCCTGAGCGGGCAGACTGCATGGGAAGTGCAGGCTGAGCAGCAGTGTTTGTGCCTGTTTTGGGCTGCAGCACCAAGCTGAGGCTGACAAGAAAGTGTCTCCAGAGCAGCATGACATGACGTGACACTTGGGTAGGCTGCGTGCAGGCTGTGTGTAGGCCAGAGTGTGGTGAAAACCACAAGCAATCCTCTTAACAGCATTTTTTTTTTTTATACTTCTTTGCCCATCTTGTAGAAGGGAGTTCAATGTCAGACCAAAACCAGCAGAAGAGAACAACACATTCTACCACCCGAGCTTTGAGTGCGTCTGTATTACTTCACAGTTCAATCAGTACGTGACCCATTGTGATGCGTGCAAAACAGGAGGCTGAAGACATGGGTGAACTACTGTTCCTCACTTACTGTAGACGGACAGTGCGTGAGAAACTGCTTTATAAAACAAATACATGATCAGTTATCATTAGAACATTAACATTTGCGCACATAATTCTTACTTGAACTGCCCAAGCCTCCTCAAATTGCCATATGTGCTTTATTAATATTGCATAGTGCATCACTGGGAATTCAATGCATTATCTTTCAGAAGATTATGAATGTATATATTATAGCACAACTACTTTAAACCCATTTACTCATGTACTTTCTCTTTTCTCAATTTACCTGGAATTTCATAAATGCTAAATTACTTAAGAGTCCACATAGTACTCAGTCTTCAGATTTCTGTCTTGACTTGGAAAAATAAAATAAGCACATTATATTTGAGACTTATACAAAGAGAACGTATTTGTCCATTACTAAATAATACTGAAGTTTACTCTCAACCGGATCAAAAATGTTTAGGTTAAACCAATGCCAGAATGCCCTCAGAACCAATGTAAACAATACCACACCATTAATTTTTCAAATCAAAATAATCCACATTTTCTTAAATCAGACCTAGACATAAGATGTATGTACCACGTGGCATTTTGTGGTAATTGGCCAAATGTCTATCGGCATAAATTCTGAAATAATAATTACCAGTAAGAATGATTTTTGACTGAGCTAAACCTGCCTATTTACAAAGAAAAATCTGAACTAAGTAAAAAGTTATAATAGGATAATAGTACATGTATTGACAGCTTTATAGTTTAGCTTGGCATCAGTAAATACTAACACCTTTTTCTTAAAAATTGTTGAACACTGTAAATCGTCTTCGATCTGTGGGTAACAATTTAAACCAATAACTGGTGTTTTGAATCAGATACAGTGTAGTGTTACAAGGTTAACATGTACCAACAACACTTGTATGAATAAACCTAGTAATTTAGAGAAGAAAGGCATTGTATTTTGTATTTTTCATGTTGTTAATGACAACCAATGTAAGGAAAAAGGTAAGCCTGAATAAAAAAACACACGTACAATGTATTTTAGGCATAGCACACCGTTGGCAGCATTAATATTAAAAAACATTTATTGTAGAGCCTCATGTGCGTCGCAGTGTCGTTCGGGACACTGAAAACAGCGAACGCGCACCTGGACGGCTGGATCAGATTTAATGCACCTCTTCGTCGCACTAGTTAAAATGAAAAGACACAACTTAATCGCATCCAATGCGTTTCTGCGCTTGTACGTGAAACAAGACTATAGTAGGCCAATGCAAGAATCAATAAAGACTGCGCATTTGAATAAGACACGTAACGTGTGCACGGTTAATTTGAAGGATTGTGTCCTACAGTTAGTCAATTTGAAAGGTACGTTATTTTATATATATATATTTGTTTTAGTATAATTTAACTTCTTTTCGTAAACCAAGCATATTATTTTAGAACTCTTACTTATTTCACTTATACATATATAGTTATGCAGTAACCTGGTTTAATTTTTTAAATTAATCCCTCATCTGTTGTAGTCATTCCATAAACAAAACGTCGGGTGTAGAGATCTAAGGATGTTTTATTTAAGAAAATAAATTAAAGATCCAAGTCAGGTAATCTTTTCGGTAATAAACCATCCAGAAGCCGATGGCACAAACAAAACTATATCAGGGGACCAGATGTTATTGTCTAGCAGAAAACATGCGATGGGGGAAGGGATGAGGATGGATCTATCGGCAGATCCCGAACCTTTGTAAGGAATGTTTAGCACCTAGATCTTGTAAATACTGGATGACTTTCCTAGCGATAAAATCAGAAAACCTAAGGAGAGGATGCGAGCCTGAATGAGCAGATCCTGCATTGCAGGAAGTGCAACGACGTGTAAAATTAAATGCAGCTGTTGTAAAGAGAGGAAAACATGAGTATAAGTTTTTAAAACAAGTGTCTAGTTCCGTAAATTTATGGCATATTTCAACTTCATGCCAGGATATTGCCGTAAGTGTGCAAATAGTTTCACGCATTTATGGGGTGAATCTTAATGTTTCCATATAGTTTGTGTAAAAATAAATATGAACACCAAACGTAAAACGACGAAGAACGCGTTACACGTACGCATTATAGACGAGGTATGAATACTAAAATATATGTAAACTTTCAACTTCTATGTAACAATGTAAACAAATAAAAATGAAAAAATCCGTTAAAATGTTATAAACCCAGTATGAGAATTAAATTTTGGAATCTGAACGTTGTACGATCATTAATACTGTATATAAAATACACTTACATTGTTTTAACTTAGTTTGAAGTAGCCTATACGCTTTCGCCAACAGCAATGATAGCATGTTATCTTTAACGTTCGTAATTTTTTAGTTACAGTATTTGAAATACATCTGTCCGAAAAATGTATATTGGTTTAAATGCAAAAGACGAATAAAAGCAATGGATTTAATTGCTGAAATACAAATTATTCAAATATAATCGATAACGTAATTAAAGATTGAGAGTGCTGACAACAGCAGGGAATGATGGGTTTTTCGATGTCAACAGCCAGTTTACATCATCGCGTTGATTCGATTATTGATAGCAGTTTCAACACGAATCTGTATCTGAACAGAACAAAGTCCTCACAAGCCCAGTAAAAGCACCGCTAACACAATGAATACTACAAATAACAACGCCCATTGTATAGAGAAATCAAATCTGACAAAACAGAAAATGGACACAAAGCATTTTCTTTTGGAAAATCGATGTATTTGACTGTTAGAGTAAACGGAAATATTTAATTCGTTAGTAGGTATTAAACTGTAAAGAAACTGGACCCATAAAGAAAATCCAACGTGGCAAGAAAGTGCAGTGTAACAGCATTTTAAAATCCTTTCTGGAGATACATTATGTATAAAGTTCCCTGGTTAAGATGGATGTTACGTGGAGTATATGTACACCCACGACTGACATCTTGATTACAACGGCATATAGACGAATATTATATGTTAATGGAAATGAAAAAACACAGCAGCGGCATGGACATACAAACATATTGTACACATCAGAATCCCTAAAACGTTCTCTTTTTAATTCCTCCCCAGTCAGGTCAAGCATTTCGGCAGACACTTATTGGAGAGAGAGAAAAAAAAAACAAAGTTTTGTTTCACACTCTATACCTACCTTCACACTCTTAAAAAGATGTATATAAAAAAAAAAAAAAAAAAAAAAAAAAAAAATAAAAGAAAAAACCCCAAAAGGTTATTTAATGACAAAAAAATAGGAAGAGCACAAAGCGGAACAACAC
>JABJVR010000016.1:388543-401098 GCA_025773905.1 Chitala chitala
CAAATTTTTGGTTCTTTACAAAAAAAAAAAAAATTTTTTTTTCACACACTAAACCAAACATCACCCACTTAAAAATATTTATAAAAAAAAAAAAAAAAAAAAAAAAAAAAACCTTAAAGGAAATACCCCATCTAGGTTATTTAAGGCCAAATTTTAGTCCAACAACAGTTTACCTTTTTAAATTAATACTTCTTTGTTATATACTATAGCTCATAACCTCCTCACGAAAAAAAAAAAAAAAAAAAAGCCATAGTCTTTATACTGAAATAAATAATTGTTGGACCAGCTCAGTATTAGTTTGCAAAGCCCCTATTAATTTGATAACTGATCATAAACAAACAAGTGCAGATCCTTGTCTGCAGACAATATATATTTTCTTTTATAAGAGGAAACAAATATACATACGAGTAGATCCCGAGAATAAACGTACACTATTTACAGTCTTTATGTTTTGTTTAATAAAGATCTAAAGCATTATATGCACACCAAAGTATGTATTTGTAACAAACACACTACATATACAAAATAATTTATAGCCAAGATGAAGTAGCCTAGCCGACACAGATGTATACAGACATGTTGAGCCTTAAAATATTTTAAAATTCCTCATACAAATCCATTCAGTACATAGAACAGCAAAGTGGTGAAACCGTTAATTCTTCCACTTGATTTCCAAGCGACATCATAATTACTAATAAATATGTTCCTTAAAACTATAATGTTGTACATTGTACAAAAAGTTAACATTGTACATTGTACAAAAAAATGTAACAATTTAGTTTGTACGTTTCAAAGGCAAATCACATGTCGCTTAGGTAATTTCCTAACTGGTAAATGTGTGTTGGAGATGCTCTTCTAAACAGTTCTAGTTAGTAACGATCTCTTTGTTGTCCTCCATAAACCTTGTGAAACGGAAGTGTGTTCCATTCTCTGCATTTGCCATCTTCTCCAGCCCGGCGAGGGCAGCGTTGGGCTCCATGCCCTGCAGCCTGTCCAGGTTTCCTGTCAGCCCACCAATGGGTGACGTACCGCCGTTTCCGACACTCCCAGAAAGAGGTGCGAGGCCCCCATTCTGGATAACAGAGATTTCATTTGTCTTCATGGCCAGGCCATTGGAGAACGCTGCAGTGTACTGGTTCCAGAAACCTCCCGGTTCCCCGTTAGCGGCTTGGGCCGTGACGCCTTTTTGGAGAATCTCAGAGTATTTAGCAGGATTGGTGCTCAGAAAGGCCATGGGCCCATCCACGGATAGCCTGCGGCCCCGCCTTGCTGGAGCACTGTTCCACATATGTGTTCCCATGTGTACCTACACACAGAGCACATGAATGGCACGACAAATTAGAAGCAAGTAGGAAACTGTAAACAACACTAATACATCCATTTCAAACTTCTGCTACAGTGTCCAAAATGATCAGAAAATGATTGTAAACCATCGACAGATTCCCAAAAACTTTAGAAATCATATGAATCACTAAGAAAAAAAAAAAATCATATTTACAGGTACTCCATTTTCCCATTTCATTGGACTGTAAAGAGTGGGGAAGTCTGTTTGGTAATTAGAATTTCTAAGCCTTCAGTGTATTTGTGGTGTCTGTTGATTACTTATGTAATTCGTGATCTAACCTCCTCCAGTTTATATCAAAATGCATTTCCTAAGGTTGTTTTGCTTTTCAACTTGATATTAGACAACTAGTCGCAACTTTTGTCAAACCTATAAAGACCACCTGTTGATAAACTTCATGTATACTATTAAGTAAGGAATTGAATGATTCGTTGCTATAAATGAACAGGAAAACTAACCTTGAGATTGCCTTTAGTAGTGAATGCTCTTCCACAAATCGTACAAGCAAAGGGCTTCTCCCCTGTGTGGGTGCGCTCGTGGATCTGCAAAGCGCTGGAGGAGGAGAACATCTTCCCACAAGTGTTACAGTAGTGCTGCTTGGGCGTACGTCGAGGTGGAGCAGCAGGGAGCACTGGGGACGAGGCGGACGAAGAATTCACCACACAAGCCACAGGGTCTTTGTTGTCTTGGTAGGAACCATGTGAAAACCCATTGACTTCTGTTTTTATCATGGATGACAGGCAGCTAACAGGGAGGATGGAAGGGCTGGGACTTGAGGCAAGACTGGCATTGGATGGTTCAAAGAGCTGGGAGGGCAGGTCTCTCATCTGGTGTGTGAGCATGTGTTGCTTGAGATTACCCTTGGTGGAGAAGCCTCGGTTACAGACCGTGCATATAAACGGTCTCTCTTTGGTATGGCTTCGGTAATGAATGTCCAAGGCACTCTGACAGGCGAACGACTTGCCGCAAATGTCACACACTGTGTTCTTGAGAGTGCCTCGCTCACGGAAAGGGAAGAGCATGCTCAAAGGGTCTCTTGTAGCATTGCATGATGTCAGGTCCAAGGCTCCCACATTAGAGAATTGCATGAGGCTTGCTCCAGGGTGTTCCAGTAGCAGAGGTTTTTGCTGCTTTTCATCCAGGCCAGGTGATGTGCGATGAACTGAGACAGAAGTAGATGGAGAGGGTGCTTGCATGGAAGAGGTAGATTCAGAAATCGCTGGGCTCCCAGTGCTTTGGCTCTCAATATCCCCACCAAGAGATGAAGAGTCATTGCTAAGGTGGTCACCTTCCACAGAGCCATTCTCTGCTGACTTTAATTTGCTGACCTGAGAATCATCTGCTAAGCCCTGCTGGGCCATCTGTTTCTGGTTGTCGAAGCTGATCAACTCCAGTGGTGTTGGAGAGGAACTCAAGCTCTCTTGGGAGGCATCTGTTGACTTGGGTGTGTCAGGGATCCCATTATCGGGACAGTCCTCTATATAATCATCTGAAAAGTTTTCCAGATCATTAAAGTTCCTGTCCTCAAATGATCCATTATCAGATTCCATGGATTCTGGGTAGTTTTCTGGTAAAGGGGTGTTCGGAATTTGCCCTCCCATATGCATTCGAATATGCTGCTGCAGGACCACAGCATTGGTAAACTTCTTCTGACAGATGGGACAGGAGTGCTGAACCCTCAGTGGGGGCATGGCACGATGAACGCTGTAATGTGTTTTGAGATTTCCTTTTGTGGTGAATGCGCGCCCACACACCTTGCATTTGAAAGGTCTCTCTCCTGTATGTGTGCGGTAATGCATCTTCAGCGCACTCTGGCAGCTGAGCACCCGATGGCAGATGACACACTCGTTTGGGTCAGTCACCTTCTTGTCAATGTTCTCCACCAGTTGCTGCAGCTTGGAAGTCTCAGATGATTGTACATTGTCAAGGAGACCCCCAAATGGAAACTTTGCCTTGAACTGCTCTGACATGAGGGGCATAAGAGGATTCGTTGTTACAGGGAGGCTGTTTGAGGAAGTGGAGTATGTTGAGCTCTCTGCAGAAGAACTCACACCTGGAAAGAAGTGAAAAGGCAGATTGTTCCCTTTAGTTTTTCTGTCTGAGGAAGGAAAAGAACCTCCATCACTGTGTTCTCCAACATCATTACCCTTGGCGGACAACTCTGTAACTCCTGAGTCACTTTTAATGGGACTGGAAGGCCTGGTTACAGCAACAGAATGACACTCTTCTTTTTTTATGAAAGGGGGTAAACATGGTATTGTTGGTGGGAGCAACAGGCCTACTGAAGTAGTTAAGGTGGAGAGGACTGGCTTGCTGTCTAGCCAGCTAGTGACTGGCTTTTCTGGGGGCATGGACATGCCATATGGGATTCCACTACTTGTAGGGATATTATCCAAATGCTCGGGGACAGGGTAGGGATTCATCTGGATGTGAGGATACTTGTCTTTATGGCGCTGAAAGTGGACCTTCAGGTTCCCCCGAGTTGAGAAACGATTCCCACAGATGTTACATTTATATGGCCTCTCTCCAGTGTGAGAGCGCAGGTGGATCTGCAAGGCACTGTCACTTCCAAACACCTTTGCACAAAATCTGCACTTGTGTTTGAAGAATGCTTCTTCTGAACTGCCTTTTTGTTCAAAGGAACCAACACTGTTTGACTTGCTTTTTCTCTGCTGTGCCGAAGTAGTCAAGGAGTTGAGATCCTCCACTGCTGCGCTGACACTGGGTAAAGAGTTGGAGAACAAAGGGTTACTAGGGAGGGGCTGAGGTAGAAGTGGGTTTGCCGTAGAGTTTAACAGGCTGCTTATTCCAAATGCTCGTGTGGATGCATTTGTCAGCGACATGTTGCTTGCCGACGAGAGCGTGGACTGTTTCTCGGGGGCCTGTGCGCCAAGTGTCGATGGCACCAGTGTGCCTGTGTTCTGACATGATGATGGCAGTGATTCACTGCCAGGGGCCATGTAGCTGCTACAAGATTTGCTTTGACTTAGCTGTGCTGCTGTAGCCATTTGCTTCAGGCTGTTGATGCTGGCAGACTGGCTTGCCAGGCTCTGTGCTAATCCAGCAGCAGCAGCTAGCTGCTGTGAGAGATGTGAACTGAGGGTGGTCAGAGGACTGGAAGGTGTCTTCATTGCACCTGGAGAGGAAACGGAGGGTGTGGGTGCCTCTGAACTCTGTGAGGCCAGCAACAGTATCTGGTGACGTATTTGTTCAATAAGCTGTAGCTGCTGGACCTGCTGCTGCTGTAGGGCTAGGAGCTGCTCCATCAAGGCTGGCACCTCCACTTTGCCACCACTTTTGGAATGGTTCTCCTGGGAGAACTGGGCTACAGCTACTTTTGTGCTCTGAAGGTTTTCAATGATGACGTTGCTGCTGATCATAGAGAGGTTGCCCAACTCAGCCAGGCTCCCCATTTGAGGTAGAGATGTAGATGTGGTCGAGGTGCATGTAGCCTGTCTTGCATCAACAGAGAAACCATTACTGTCATTAGAACTGCTATTTCTATCGCCATCATTGTGGTTACCAGCAGTGTCAGGTGGATCTGCATCCATTGACTCCTCTTTGTTATGGGTGTCGTGCTCTGAACGGTCACTACAGACGCCGACATCCATTTTACCACCCGTGTCAATCATGTGCTCTTCTGGGTTGGCAGAAGGCGAGCTAGGAGAGAATGCTTCAGAAGGAGACGCCGAGTTATCGTTCACTATTAGAACCAGTTGACTTTTAGTGCAATTGTTTTGGTGTTGTTTCAGATCCAATAAATTAAAAAACTCTGCACAACAGCAGCTACAAATGTGTGCAGAGTCTTCACTGAGAGCTGTCTCCGTGCAGGCCCCTGTGTCCCCTGGAAAAAAAAATGCCACGCAAGAGTTAGTCCCTGGAAGTGAGCTAAAGATGAAAAACAGCCTGCTTCTCTTTCCCTTTAGTGTCTGGAAAGCCTGCTTTATACTTTGTTATATGTCCACCAAGGAAGGAGAAAAAAAAATTAAACACTGTGCAGTGTGGGAAATTAAATCAATAGCACTTTGCAAATATTGCTTAAAAACCAATGTTTTAAAGATGCACATCAGTACTGTCAATCCACCCATTTTAGATAATCATTTTCCTTCAGATAATCCATCAAAATATAAAACGTTATGAAGTGTAGACACTGGGGCTTAAATTTCATAGAGAGGTATTGATTTCCAATTTCTCTACACTCTTCATTGTTGACATGCCCACTGGGTGCAGAAGCACCATGTGAAGGATTTATTAGACTTTCAGGTTGCTGTCAGCTTTGCTTATTTTCAACCGACTACAAGTTTATCCCTGTCAAACTAATTTGTATCCACTCAGATTGCAGTCAGGGTTTGACAAAAACAACTTGGCCTTTGGTGTGAAGATCGCCCTTTGAAGCCAATCAGATATATTAAAACAACCAAGTTAAATCCTTACCTGACCAAACCCATCTAACAGCAAAACTGGTTTCCATTCTCAGATGACATTCCCAGGCTTATTACAACAGCACACAGCAGACAGGCATGTGTGTTTTGTGTCAGTGTCATGTTTTACACTTAGACGACATGTAAAGACCATATTAATTACAAAAAACATTTAGCTGCAAATCTTTTTCAGTTTTTTTAAAACCTTTTAACAATTACAAGCTCCATTAACATAGAATATATTCTAAATCATATTTGTATTAAATTTAAGTGTCTCTATTGCTAACCAGCATTTATACACGCGCTGTACACACTGACACTTCGGTCAATTTTAACAAACAGCCTCTGCCTGGTAAATATGAACCAAAGTTGAAGTCAAGCTAACAAACCAGTGATGGCTCTTTTCAGCAGTTTCCCTGCAGCATTTCCTCCCAGTTACTGCACAAGAAAGTTGCTCTTAAACATATTTTGAGGTACAAATAGTCACATAAGGTCAATTCCAGCAAATGCCTTCCATAGCCTCTCATCCCAATCTGCACTGCCATGCACGCTCCTCTATAATTTCGCAAAGGAACAAGTCAGAGCCCCGACGCACCGAAAGGCAGCAGGAGAAGCTGTAGCTTCCACAGTATGAGACCTGGCGGTCCATGTGCACAGCACCGTGCAGTCATCTTGGTGGTCATCTTAGTCGCTGCCACAAACAAATCCTGTTTGATTCTGGGATTATCTTCCTCAGTGTTTCCTTGCTCTAAAACATCGCATATCCTCAAGTTGCCATGACAGTTAAAACCTAGACCTGCACCATCAAACCATGCCCCCTCCTAAAGAAGGGGCAAATAACTTTTAAATATTGTTAACCAACATGGGCAATGGAGCTGGGTAGTGAAAGTGCAGCAGTTTTGCAGTGCCTTTGTCCACTGGTAAGGCTCTCTGAACACAGTAAACAAAAAGTTCGCCGATTTAAGTGAAAAAAGAATAGACGAAACACGTGTACAGAGAACTGGTTTTGCAATTACATTTGAAACATACTGCACTTATTTGGAACTCAATTATGTATGAAAATTTTAATTTTCTGCTTATAAAAACTATATTACAGTGATTAACAAAAACGTTATTATAGAATTTATTTTAAATAAGTTGTAGTCCCCAAAGCATTAAACATATGCATTTAAGAAATTATATTACATACCAAAATTTGCTCTCAACACATCTGCAAATAGATACTGTATTATTGTACTGAGAACACATACCATTAATAAATTTAACTGCATCTTGCAGATAAAACACACATACAATTAAATAAATTTCAGTGAATAAAAATCTGTTGGGAGGTTTTTCTACTACATTACACCAATTACCTGTAAAACTCCATATAGCAGAGCAAACATGTAAAATTGAACATTATATCTAAGATTTATTTGGAAAACTCTGCCTTGCACTGGTGTCAAATCCTAAACCGAACAAATCAACAACCACAACAAAAACTTGAAAAACACACCGATTTGCTCAAATAACATTACTTATGCTGTAGTGATGAACTGAGAAATAATTTATTGTAGATCATGGGACCATGTGTTAAGACACTTCATCCTCACTTCACCACATTTTTATGTGATGTCAACACAATATAACATACATTTCTGTTGTCAAGCTTTATTGCCGTATTACCTGATGACAGCACCCTTGAAAAAAGACAATCATCCAGATAACTCCATGCCTATTAAAATATCTAGCAGGCATGGAGCTATATCTGTGTAGTTCATTTTTACATTAGTAAAGCATGTCCAATCAGTGCAGGATGTTCTAATGCAAAACAAAGGATGAATCTAAATATGGTTTTCAATGCCTTTGGAGACAAACTGCCTGACCTCACACAGTTCCCACTATTATAAACACAGCAGCCACCCGACTGACGTTGGATTTCCTGGCAATACTTTTAACATTCAATGACACAAGCTTTGACTGCAATCACATTAATGGTAAATAGCTTTAGTGCTACATTTAACACCTTTAAATACACTGTTTGGAAAGAGATTAAAAGTGGCATAGTAAAAAAAAAAAAAAAAAAAAACCCAGTTGTAACCATGTAAGATGATTATTCATCATTCTACAAAACACTTGTAGAAAGAAATTGTAAAATGTGGCATTAATCACACTATGAAACACTTGTACAAAAAATAGTAAAATACAAGTACTTGATACAATACAGAGAGAGCAGCAAAAACCAAGTTAGGTAGAGTGTGAGAGACAGAGTGAGACTGCACAGAGAATGTGACTCACACCACACAGAAAACATACCAAATAAGCATCTATTGCTGATATGAGCCAAACAAGTGATCTAATAAATTATGTACAATTTGACCTCTAAACGAAGAAAAACGTCAAAACATAAAGTTAAGGCACGCAAATAAGTGCGGCTTTATACTTATTTCCCTTTGGTTCTACTTTCGGCCTCACCGTCACCTGACATTAGCAAAGCCTGCCAGTTTGCCATCACGTAGGGGCCGGAGCAAGGCAGTCCCTGGAAACCCCGATGAAAACAATATGGAGTCCCTCATCTCAGCAGCAAAAGAAACCTGAATGCTCAGCTATGCTGCACTTTGGCATTTGTAGACGGGCATAGTAGTAACAGGAGATCACAGAAAATATAGACCGACTGAGCACAAGGCCACAGCCAATGTCCTATTACATACAAACATAACACGTTTCAATACATTATCTGGAAAGAAATTAAAAACATTACAGTAAAAAGCTACCATTTGCACAGTAAGAAGGGAAAAAGTTACTGGAAGGGGATTTACAATGTCACTCTTGCTTGTGGATTGAGCTCACAGTAGTGGGGTACGGTTATTTTGAGGAAACAAAAAAAGAGTGAGTGCGGGAAGAGAAATAAAAGGTGCATGCTGACAAGACAAGGCCTCTCCTCAAATACAGGTGAAGCTTGTGATGAGCCTGAGGTGGGACGCCTTGGGCTCAACAGCCCAGTGCAGGAGTACTTTGCACTGCCTTGGACTTCCATAACCACCACATGGAGAGACAGTGGTGAAAGTTAACACAGAGTGACTGAACACGATGGATGGGGGCTCTTCTCCATGCCCTCGGCACACCATGCACTCACGCCTGAGATGCGGTCGGCATCAGTATTCTCACTGGTCCAACATTTCACCCTGAGCTTCCCTGCCATTGCCTTCTGCTCCTGAGGGGATGTGCTGATCCAGGTTCACTGAGGGTCTTCATTCTGAAGTACAGTGGGTCCATGTCAGCGATGAACCAATAGCTATTAGAGCTAAGAGTAACTGAGGCCAACAACACCTCGTCTTATTTTTGTTCAACTTTTCACTTCTGCGTCTATTCAAGAAGACTGACAAATACTAACATTCGGCTCGTTATTGAATTTAAGGGGAAAAAATGTTCCACAGTCACGAGAAAGTCGCTTCTGCTACACACTAGGCTTTCTATTGATCTAAGGCGTACAACAGAATGAAGTACAGTTTCACAAGCAAAAAAGATTTTAAAACTTCGTAAAATGGAAAAAAAGTCGCAGTGGAAGATCAGTGGTAAACTTCCGTCGCAATCTTAAGAGTGGAAGCATACACAGATCGCGTTAAATGCTATAAAATTTTCCTCTCCAAAAGTGAAAAATCAGAGAAAACTGTAAATACACTTACATTGTGTACATTAACCTGTTACAAATCAATTTTTCGCTTACGGTTTTGGGGTTTAATATAGTTCTAAAATTATTGCTGTTCATCAAACAAATTTACAAAGATTAGATAACGTCTGTACAATAAAACAACATTTTCCTAGTGTGTAAGAAAACAGATGTTCTTCACGGGTCTTAGTCACTGTGACATAAGAACGGTTTCTTCAAACATTTTACGAGGGAATTACATAAGGTTTCTAGAGTTCAGTGTTTAAAATTTCTTAGTGCATATTTACTCTTGAAAGTTTTAAAGATGTAGAGTTCATTGGTATTTGAAAAACAAGTAAACATTATAATAAATGTTTTAAGACATTGTAAGAAGTTACTAAAGCATGAAACGCAGAACGAAAACCCAAACAGTCAAAACAGAGCAAATATTAGCATGATAGTGACTTGGCAGACTTTTCTTTTGCCCGCAAATTGATGAGCAAGGAGAAGTGTGTCACACAATCTCTCTGCGTACTAAAACAGAAGAAAGACTTGAGGATCAAAAAATAAAGGTGCTTCCTTACTTAGACTCCAAAAACAAGTTACAGTCGAATCACAATCGACTCGTCAAATGAAAAACTTTAAAATGTTCCCCATGAGAAGATGCGGCGGCCGAACTGGGATGTGATCTTTTGTGTGTGTCACTTTCGGAGCGTTAGCATCCACAAACACACCGTACTATTTGTAAAGAAACTACGTGGCTACAATTTATTTGCTTAAGCAAAACCAAGATGTTTGAAACACTGAGCTCTGAAAGTACTTTCAAAACCAAAAACATGTGCACCATTGTGACTAGTATGTATACAAACAACAGAACAATCCAGAGTAACAGTAAAGTTTGTCGTATAGTTGTTCTGCGGTCTTAAAACGGAATAAAATGAATGAGTGGACTTATGCGAAGTATGCCTGAACAGCCCGTTTAAGGAATAACGACAACGTTATTTTAGTGGTTTAGCGATAGATGCAGAGCTGTTAGTCATGCAGCGTTTCACGAGCAAAGCTGCACTTTAAAGTATCTTCGATTCGTAACCAACATTCCGCTGCAGACATTTTTCCTTGAGCTGGTTTTGCATCCGAGCTTTTTTCTGAAGAGTTTGAAAAGACCAAGTCAAGTCGGACCGATGGAGTGAAAAAAATCACTCCCGGTATGATTGATAATTCAGCGTGACGGATATGGAAATTAAAATGTTTTGGAAAATCGTCAGACTCACACTAGCAAGTACACTTGTGACACTTCCAAATATGAAAACTATTAAATTTAACTGCTACATATGTACTTTACTTTTTTCGCGTTCATCCTTTTCATATTAAGAAAATTGGACGGTTTCGGCTTTTGAACTTAACATCTTTTTTCCCCAATACAAAAACAGTAGCGTGCAAGCAATTAGTCAAACAATACATTAAATACATTCATTTGTGAACCATTAAATCTAAAACTTCTGTCACTGTGAGGTGCGCTACAGTGAAACCTAATTTTAACACAGCCACTATCACGCATCTTACAAGTAGTTAAGAAAACTACATCAATTATCTTATTTATCTTATATTTTCTATAGTCCAGCTGAGTGTAATAAAGTGAAAAATGGTTTATGTCTGTGATTCGAGCCGCGCTAATTGCAAGGAGCTCGGCTGTATTCTTTCATGAAGACAAAAGCAGCTTCTTTAAGCGATCAGAACAAAAAGAAACTCAAGTATGAGCAGAGAACAGACGATTACGTTTATTTAGATTGTATTTATATTATTTAAAACATGTATTAGAAGTGCACATGGAGTTTCTCAAATTAGTTTAACTCTTCTATGAGTTTAAAAGCCCCGTAAAAAGCAAGGTATACATGAATTTTAAAACTAAAAGTGAAACCGCACTAATATTGAAAAGAAACATTATAGCATCAAGGAATCGAAATAATGCAAATTATACTTCTGTAAATTGTTTATGAAAAGTATAATCAAGCAGACCAAAATACAAAAGTTTCTGAGCTTAAGTAATGCTGAAGACAAAATCATTCAAATAGAACTAAAGAAAAAACGCAGGACTATATAGAAACAAGGTTTAAAATTCAAGTTGGTGCACAAATAAATAATACTGGGTGTTTCGGTTCGGTTTGGACTCACCATTGTGCTCAGATAAGGCCAGATGCGAGTCAGATTGGAAATGCTGAGGCTTCGCTTGTTTCCTCCGCGACATGCTGGTTCACGCATCAGCCGGGGCAGAATAAAAAATTACCAAAAAATCTTCGCAAAATTACAGAAATCGAGCCCATCCACCGCGCATGTGTCCAGCTGTAATTATGATTATCAATAATGCTTTACGATTAATCATACAGAGGTTCTTTGAAAAGCAATTGGCACTTCGCCAGCCCCCTATTCAAATGAAGCCTCTTTAATCAATTAGCTCCTGATTTGCTGGGGACTCTTGTCCCTCTCTCAGCCCCCACCCAATGAGTTGATCCGCGTGTGGGAAAGGCAGGATTCTCCGGCTGCTTTCAGATATAGTTTAACCCTTCTTAGCAACCAGCTGGGAGTTACTAGAGTTTATCTTGTCTACAGCTGAAAGGTTATCTATAGTCCTATGCCCATGTGCCTCGATATAGCGTTAATCCTATTCATCCATGGGTAATCTACCAAAAGTTTCGGCACGTCAAAACTATAAACGAGACTAAAAGCTGCCACTGAACACGTGTTTCTATTCCACTCATCACCTCCGCGGAATTTTGTCGTAGATGTATAACGATGAACACCTAATGTATTACTATACTTTGGCAAAATGCGAAATAGTTGACGACTAATCAAAATAACTTTCGTGCCTTATGTTGACGCCAGAAGACTTGAGATCCATGACAGGTCTCGAAAAGTCCAATCAAAGTCATCTGATTGCCGTCCTACAATATAGCTAACACGTTCACCAGACGCTGGATTCCGCGAACAAACAAACTTTAAGGCCCCCAAGCAACTCTGTGAAAATACAGAGCCCAGCCCACCTATGATGCTATTGGTTACCGGTCTATTCTATCATGAGCCAACGAAGCTCTGTGTGTGTGTGTGTGTGTGTGTGTGTGTGTGTGTGTGTGTGTGTGTGTGTGTGTGTGTGTGTGTGTGAGAGA